>WSFP011475909.1:0-16982 GCA_009831015.1 Picea engelmannii
TTTCTTTGTAAGGAGAGCAATCAGTTGAGGGCCTCAAGAGCCTTCCATTGGAGAGGGAAGGGACCCAAGTCCTCTTTCTCCTTTGTGTATCTTTGGATTTCATCTATCAGACCAGCTTATAAATTGGTGATATTGGTCCATTGTCATTTGTTTTTATTTTTGTTCTATGCTCATAGTTTCATTTAGTTTTTGTTTAATTCTTATTAATAGCTTTGTTGTTTTCTTTCTAACCTTTTACCATACAGCTGTCATGACTAGCAGGGCCCAACTAGGCATGTAAGCACTCACTTTTTGCTCATCAAACGACGAAAAGAGTGCAAACAGCTACTTCGGGTGAGATTGCATCTTCTTTGCAGGTGTTGCCGAAAGGGCCAGTAGTTAGGGCTTGTTGATGCGCTAATAGAGATGAACCCTAGGTTTTCCCCTATGCCAACAAATGGTTCTGTTGTCGAGACAAGGATCTTCTTGAGGGAATGTCAAGGTGGTTTCCATCGAAGACAAAGATTCAAAAGTGGATAGAAGATCAAGAAAAGGACTTCGTTGAAGCCCAGAAAAAGAACCCTAATCTTAGTACAGAGGATTGGTTGGGAAGTTATATCTTTACTAATATACACAATATTTTCTTTGGAGGAATTCATCAGGAGCTATACGAGTGGCTAGCCAGATTAGCAGATACCCAGTTTGAGATCAGATCTAAACATCATGTGGTTTGGACGTTAGTGTTGATCAAGAAGGTCAAGAGAGTTGATAACGTCATGTCAAGAGAATTATATCACTGGTTTGATATCAGGAATGGAGGGTGCATCACTGAGTTTGTTGTTGACATAGTGGAATCGTATAGCCAAGTAGAGACATATTTCTTTAAGGGACCTAGAGGAAACTTTTTACACTTTTTAAAGCTGAAAATCAAGATGCTATTGCATGAGAAGAACATCTTGAAGATACAATGATCGGTCGGATCACAAGATCTAATGTTCAAGAACTCAGACAGTGACAGTGACACAGAGGATGGACATACACGCAGTGGGAGAGTATTCAGAGAATTTCATCTCGTGAACCTATTTAAGCAGAAATACAGAGACGAAGGGTTCTATAGTGGAGAAGAGGCAAATTTGAAAGACAAAGAGCATTCAGAATATGCTAGGACAGAGGAACCTCGTCGAGAAGAGCCAAAAACTTCAAGAACTGTGTCGACTGTTGAACTAAGTAATATTACTCCTCCTGTTGCTTCAACACCATTAAGTAACTAGAGTAACCTAAGTCATCAGAATGCTTAGAGCACTGTCACTAGTAGTCCACCACATACTCAGTTAGGAAACCTATGAAGATCTATGGCAGATGAGATGAGGTTACCCACCTTTAGAGGAGATGGATCTAAAGATCCTGATCAACACTAGTTTCTATGTGAAGTTGTGTGGAGTATTAAGAATATCACTAACGAAGCTATCAAACGAGCTCAGTTCAACACTACCCTAAGAGATCGCCCACTGAGTTGATACATGAAATTCATCCAAGGAGTTGCACCTAAACCATTGAATGCCATTAAGACTGCTCTAATTGTCGAATTCAAGAAACCTAAGTCAGAGTCGCAGTGCATTACAAAACTAAAATAAATCAAGCAGAGAACAACTGAACCTGTGTGGGAGTTTGATCATAGATTTAAGACCTTGACCGACCATTTGAGTTTTTAGATCCCAGATGAGCAGAACAAGGAATGGTTCATTGTTGCCCTCTTACCACACATCAGAGTTCCTCTGATGCAATAGAAGATTTGTTCGCAGGCTGAGGCACTGGAGATCTCCATGAAGCTAGAATCAACCCCTATGGGAGAATCCATCTCAGGTATGAGTCAAATCTTGAGTCAACTAACTAGCTTATCACTGCAGGTCGAAGATATGAAGAAATATAAGGGAAAAGATAAAAGAGAAGACATTTGGTGTATGAGATGAAAATTAGAAGGCCATGACAAGGAGCATTGTCCTCTATTTCATGAATACTTGGCCTCTAGAGCCTCGAGCCCTTTGAATCAAGTTACCCTACCCTGGTGCGAGGTATGTAGAAATTGGCATCGCCCTGGTGAATGTTACTATATGCAAAAATATGTCCAAACTCCCACAAATATGTATTTCACATTCTGTAAGTCGGTAGGAAATGATGACATGGATTGTAGGGCTTATGATCTCATGCATGAAAGGTCGAGGGATATATACAAAATTCAAGGTGAAGTACAGCAAGAAGGAATAATTGTGCAGTATAATTCCCCTGGAAGAGGAAACTTCAACCCTCATGGTGGATTCTTAGGAAGAGGAAGAGGAGGAGGCATGGGTCAAGGTAGAGGACATATCATATGTTATAACTACGCACAACTAGGACACTTGTCAAGGGAGTGTCAGAACCCTTGTACCACTTGCAGCTATTGCAACTCATTCAAGCATATTATTGAGGAATGTCCAACATTGTTGGCTAAGCTTCAAGAGAGACGAGGAGGAAACCCACAAATACAACTAATCAAAGCAGAACCTTGTGGAGCAGACCCCAGAGTTGTTGTTATCACTAGAGGAGGCACTATTACAAGAGAAGACAAAGTGACCCAAGGAAGGACTACAAAAGAATCAAGAATCAGGAAAGATGTAGAGAAGACACAAGAGTTTGATGCGAAGAAGGAAAAACAAATATTTGAGGAAGCAAGAAAAGAATTTGGAAGAGATCGGGCTTCTTCATCAAAGGTTTGACCAGAAGTAAGATAATGTGGAATGCCTCTGGCATTTATCATTCTTCTTCGCCAGGAGATGGAAAAGAGGTGAGTAAACTTGTCAGTTTCTTGTATACGTTTATTGAGTTGATTAAAGATGAAAAAGCCATACAAGAACTACAAAATTTGGTCATACAGTATGAGATTAGAAGGGTAGATCCTTTGTTGAATAAAGCAGTACATCAAATATCCAAGAAGAGACGGACAAATAAAGAGCTACACCTTAATGCTCAGATTGGAGAGTACGATATAGACTATGTGGTCCTTGAATTAGGGTCAGAAGTCAATGTCATGACGAAGCAAAGATGGGCACTGATGGGAAAACCTAAGTTGATCTATTCCCCTATCAGGCTTAGGGTGTCTAATCAGCAGGCAATAAGCCCCTTTGGAAGACAAGAGTGTGTCCCTGTGGACATCGACAAAGTAAGGACGTTTCCAGACTTCGAGGTGATTGAGATAGTCGATGATAGTTGTCCTTACCCTGCGCTATTAGGAATTCATTGGGATTTCAATAATTCCACTATGGTTGATTTAAAGAAAAGAAGAATGATGTTTGAAGGAGATGGTCTTAGGGTCATTTCACCTTTGGATCCTGACGAAGGTCCCAGATACACAGAGCCCATTAGAGAAGAAGATCGTGCATATGAGTTAGAAAACATATACAAGATGACAGCCAAACAACATAATTACATTAATCCTACAGCATATGGAAATTTAAGTTGGCGTAGTGGCAGCGCATGCTCATCAGATTCAGAAGAAGCACTGGAGAACTGACATAAAAAAATGTATTAAGAATCTACACAAAGATGTGCTAGATTAACCAGAGAAGTTTGTTGGATCGGTACAACAGTAAGTAACTTGCCCACCTTTGATGGTCTGAATCGTTTAGAAGCATTCTTGTTGGACTTTGAAAAAATTGTACCAACACAAAAAAGATTGTTGGTAATGGATGAGGCCTTGAAAGCAACACCAACAAGATGGTGGGGAACACACAAAAACAACATTACAGATTGGGTACAATGTCGCACATTGATGACAACGCGGTTTTCAGAACAAGTCGAAGGATGCAAAGTTAGATACACAGGTTGAAGTTGTCCGAAGGACCATATGCAAAGTTGTGAGGAAGCCTGGATCACCATTCCTCAAGAACAGTGGATACACAAATTCATTAACACACTGGACACAACTCCCATCAATTGGTATCTTCAAGCAGAACTATGCCTCATCACTGCAGATTGGGAAGGTATGACCCAAAACTTTGTAACTACCTTTTTGTTTGAAAGCCAATATCCTATAGTGGATCAAGCATTACAGAGCATAAGACATAAAGTATTTGAGGAGGCACCTAGCCTCCCTTTGGAGCAAGAAGAGGATGAATGGAATGCGCCTCTCCAGAAATGGCAAGGATGTTACAATATCAATGTTGATGAAGACGATGATCCTAGGAATGTGAACATCACGGAAACAAAAGGACAGAGAGACATAGAAGGACCAGGAGTTGAGATACCTTTTATTGGACAACCAATTAAAATCAATAAAGTCAACATTGGAATAGAACAAGCACTGAAGCTTTCTAATATTGGAGATTATTGGGATGCTGCCACTATTGATAAAATCACAGAGTTACTGCATGAATATTAGGACTTGTTTCCAACCAAGTTCACCGATATGAAGGGCATTAAAGGGCCCATGGGAGAGATGAGGATCCCTTTGAAACCAGATGCAAGGCCAGTCAAACAGAGACCCTACAGATTGAACCCTAAATATAAGGAGAAAGTGAAGATTGACCTTGAAAGAATGTTGGAAGCAGGAATCATAGAACATGTTGAAGAGTCAGAGTGGATTAGCCCTATGGTGGTACAAGATAAGAAGACAAGAGAAATCAGGATCTGTGTAGATCTTAGAAAGTTGAATGATGCCTTTTTGCATGACCCATTCCCTACACCATTTACTGACGAAGTGTTAGACAATGTAGGAGGACAGGATGTATATTATTTTACAGATGGATTTTCAGGATACCATCAGATCCGGATTGCCAAGGAAGATCGCCATAAGATGACATTTGCAACAGAATGGGGATCCTACCAATATATAGTAATGTCATTTGGATTGAAGAATGCACCAACCATCTTTTCCAAGGTGGTGATCTAAGTGTTTAAGGAGTTTTTACATAAATTTTTGGAAGCCTATTTTGATGATTGGACAATTTTAAGTTTGTTGCAAAGTCATATTGAATGTTTAAGACTAATGTTGGATAAGTGCAGGCAGTGTCAGATTGCCTTGAACCTAAATAAGTGCATCTTATTTTCACCCTTCGGAGTGTTGTTAGGTCATATTGTGTGTAAGTAGGGATTGCTGGTAGATCCATCCAAGATTGCCATTATAGTCGATCTACCCCCTCCTACTTCGGTCAAACAGCTGGGCACTATGTTGGGACATACTGGATACTACAGGAAAGTGCACATGAGATAGATACATAATTACTGCGACAAAGCATTTGATCAAATGGGAAAAATCAAGAGCAGTTAAGGACTGTAGTGAAACTATAGCTGCGTGCTTCATATTTGATGACATCATAACCAGGTTTGGATGCCCGAAGATCCTCATGAGTGACCAAGGCACACATTTTATTAATAAGACCATTGAAGCCTTGACTGGGGAATTTGAAGTTCATCATCAGAAGAGCACACCCTACCATCCACAAGCGAATGGGACAATTGAAGCGTTCAATAAGATCTTGGAAACAATGCTGACGAATATTTGTAGTGTGAACAGGGATGACTGGGATTTGAGAGTACCAGCAGTATTATGGGCGTACAAAACCACTTGTAAGAATATGACAATGCAGACTCCATTTAAGTTGGTTTATGGACTAGAAGCAGTTGTCCCCATGGAATACTTAGTTCCTAGCATAAGGATTACAGCCTTTACAGATATGGATGACACTGTCACTGTCCAAGAGAGGCTCGTGCAGTTGATCAAACTAGAAGAAGACAGATTTATTGCAGGATTCCATCAGCGAGTTCAAAAGGAAAGAGAAAAGGCCTACCATGACAGGCATATCAATAAGAAAGCGTTCAAGCAAGGCGATCTGGTATCGATCTATGACAACAAGTTCATGAAGCAACCAGGGATGTTCAGAACACATTGGCTGGGACCATACGAGGTGGCCTATGTCACAGAAGGAGGAGTTGCGCAGTTGAAGACTTTGAAGGGAGAATGGAAGGAAGGTTTGGTGAACGGAAGCCAGTTGAAATTGTATTACGAAAACCAGTTGCCTTCCAGCTCTCAATAAAATCATAAGGAAAAGCATCCAGGTACCAGGTGCAGTTGAAACTAGGTGCCAAACACAGAAAAGACAGTCTACATACAATGGGAGAGGAACAAAGCAGAAAAGCATAGACCGCGCTGCGTAGTCTGGAGTCGAAGTAAAACATAAGGATCGGCTCTGAAGTTCCTCAGGACGAGTCACAGGTGAGTGTTGGGGGCCTATTGGCCCTTGGTTATGGAAGCATGTGAAGACCAAGAAAGGAAAGGCAAAAGGCGAACTACGCGGAAGACATAATGACTGATATTGGGTCAAAGTGGGCAAAAGAGCAGAAAAGTGGGAGCGAAGTCCGAGATAACAAGTCGTTGGATGAGGAGATCGAGGATGTCAGATAAGAAAGGAAGACAGATTGTGGACAACTCAATAAGCAGGAAAAATCCATTGTTGAATGCTTTGGAGCACCTCACAGGAAGAAAGGAAAGATAGGCTAGTGAAGCCCTTAAAACGTGGGTCAAGTTGACCTAGGGTTTTAGACACCTAGGGCTTTTCTATCTAGGGTTTTGGCACTTAGGTCTCGGCCTAAGGCTGTCAGTGAGCTATTGTAATGTATAAATAAAGGTCAAGAGGACATGGTATGGGTTGATCGATGATGTGAGGAGAAGATATTTCTATCGAGAGAGAAGTATTGTATTGTGAGAGCAGTCTGTATTATAAGATCTTCAGCCGGGTGTGAAGATCAACCTTGCAGTTGGGTGTGCAAGGAAGGGAGAAAGAGAGAGGAGAGGGAGAGAGAATATATGCTAGCTAAGAGCACAGATAGAACTATATGATTTCATCTAATACATTATAAAGCACAGTTTTGTGGACGTATCCCTAGGGAGTGGGTGAACCACATATATCTTGTGTTATGTGTGATTGATGCATGTGTTCTCTGTCATTTGATATGTTATTGTTGTGATATTGTGTTAGATCTAAACTATAACTTGTGCAGTAGGTTTAAGGAAGATAAAGAATAACTAGGTGGCTATGTGTTGTTGTCATGAACCCACTCTGCATTTCCTCTGGTTGTAGACACCTGTGTCATGCAACCCCCTATAGCTACTTCGGGTGAGACTACATTTTCTTTGCAGGTGTTGTCAAAAGGGCCAGTAGTTAGGGCTTGTTGAGTTGAACCCTGGGTATGCCCCTGTGCCAACACATTGCCACTGTCTTTTCAATGCCAAAGTGTCATTCCACCCGACTGTAGTGGGATTCCCAGATCATCTTCGCTCGCTCACTTGATGGAACACAGATATGTCCCAGATGGCACAACATCCCATCCTGAAGATGGAAATCAGCGACAATTGTGTTTGCGCCCAACATTTGGTAGGTGGTGGCGAAGTTCGGGTCTATCTCATAGAGTTGGGGCCATCTAGAGGTCTCATGGCCGCAAGAGTCTAGCACCATGGTGAGTGTCGTGACTGGCAGTTTGTTGAGGCAATCAATGACGCAGTTGATGCTTCATGTTTTATACTTGATGTTGAGGTGGATTTGCTGCAAGTATGTGGACCACTTCTGATGGTGGTCATTCTGCAATTTTCCTTGTGTCTGCATGAAATGCAATGGCTTATCATCAGTGTGGATGATTGTTTCCTTCCCAATAATGTAATGTCTCCATTGGCGACATTATTGCACAATGGAGCACATTTCTTTGTCGTAAGTAGGGTACTTACGGACAACATCTGATAATGTCTCACTATGATAGGCCACAGGGTTGTCGTGCTAAGTGAGAACGACGCTCACAGCATAATCTGAAGCATCTATCTCGATCTCAAAGCATTGATGTAGGTCCAGTAGTGAAAGTACTGGGGCTGAGCACAAGAACTGCTTCAAATCAGTGAATACTTTTTGTTGGGACTAACCCCATACAAATTTCTCCTTACCACCACCCCTAGTTACTTGGCTGAGGGCCCATGCAATATGCGATAATCCCAACATGAACCTATGGTAGAAATTGACAAGGCCCAAGAAGCTTCGAAGCTCAGTGAGTGTGGTTGGGGATGGCCAGTCATGGATGACTTGGATCTTGGCTGGATCCACATTTACACCATGTTGATCAAATATGCAGCCTAGGTAATGGACCCTGTCCATGCCAAAGGAGCATTTTTTCAAGATGGTGTATAGCTTGTGTTGTCGCAAGGTGTGTAGAACCTGTTGAATATGTTGCAATTGTTCTACCCAAGTCTTGTTGTAAATGAGAATGTCATCCAGATACACCACTACAAAAGTATTGGTGAACGGTCATAAGATATCGTCCATCATCCTCATGAAAGTGGTTGACGCATTTTTCATGCCAAAGGGCATGACCAACCATTCGGAAAGAACTTCCTTTGACTTGAAGGTGGTCTTCCATACATCTATTTGTTCTATCGAGACCTAGTGGTATCCAGACTTCAAATCAATCTTACTGAAGTATTTGGCCCCCGTGACCTAATCAAGGAGGTCATCGATTCGGGGAATCAGATACCAGTTTCTGACTGTGAATTTATTCAGAGCCCAGTAATCAATGTAGAGTTGCCAGGTTCCATCTTTCTTCTGTACCAACACAATTGGGCTCTCGCAAGGTGATGAGTTGGGATGGATGTGCCCCTTGTGGAGCAGTTCTTTGATCTACCGCTTGATCTCCTCATTCTTTAATAGAGAGCAACGGTAGACTGTCCCATTGGGAAGCAGTGCGTCGGGGGTCATATCGATGGGGTGCTTGACTTGACAGTAAAGAGGTACCCTAGTAGGTGAGGAGAAGATATCTGAGTATGCTTCTGCGACCTTATCAACTTGCTTATGTTGTGTGGAGAGGTCAGTCGTGGAGACCCTGGATGTGGTTGTGATATTTCACTCATTCTGAGAGAAAATCATGAAGAAGAAAAAATTCCCCATCTGAGAGATGACCTTCCTACATTGCTTGGTAGAGATCAAGGAAATAACACTAAGTGTGACTGCCTCCCGTAGCCTATACAATTTCTTGTTCAAAGTAATAATAACATTGTGAGGCCTAGACTCATATACAACATGGCGTTTCCATAAATATGGTTGGCCCAAAAGAACATTACAAACTTCAAGAAGGGTAACATCACACAATACCTCATATTTGAAGGGATTGATTTCGTATGACAGGCGGCATTGTTGGCTAACTGTTGGCACTAGGCCGAAGAGGAAAGAAGAACGATCGTGGGAAAGAAAGCATGCAGAAAACTGAAGTAACAACTGGCAGAAGAGCAGCACGCGCACATGCAAGAAAGTGTGCACAAAGGAAAGCGACAACTGGAGGAAGAGCAGCACGCGTATGGGAGAAAGACCTAACGTAAGAAGGGTTAGGGTTTTTGTAATATTCTCGTGAAAAAGGATGAAGAGCCCGAAATGTATAAATATAGATACGAAAGTATCATATAGGGTTTCTAGTTAGTAGTTGTTAGCAATTATCTGCAATGTTTTGAGCGATACGAACCAATTTTGTAAGCTGTTGAGCAGAGGAGACACAAGGAAACGTAGATCTAAGGGTTAGACCACAGGTCGTGGAGCCTGGTGTGATCTAGTTCGCCTCACATAGATCTTACCCAGTTTTGTGGAGAATTGTAAGCGCGAAGCGCCAGAAATGTAGAACTATCATAATACAAGAACCAAGAGCCAAATCTTTGTGGACATATCCTAGGAGGGGGTGAACCACGGTAATTCTTGTGTAATGTGTTAAATGTATGCATGTTTCTTCTTTCTTTCAACAATTAATGGTTAAACTGATGAATGAGTTAATACATTGTTAGGAATTTGCTTATACTTAACTTTAATCAAACTGGGGGATATTCGTTTGAAAATCCAAGGAATAAGTACTCCCCCTTACAGCTCACGGTATCTGACCTTAATCAAGAAACCTATATCCCCTACTCTGTCCTAGGCTGTAAACACATGAGTCTTACAACCACCCATTTAAAGCTATCTCAGGTGAGACTACGCAATTCTTTCTGGGCGTTGTGTTGCCTTCTGGTTTACCAGGAGGGCCGATAGTTTTAGAGGCTTTGTTGGAACCCCGAATGACATCAACCCTGGGTCAATAACTCAGATAACCCGAGAAGGGAAGCGAGTGACCAACAAATGGTTATGTTGTCGTGTTAAGAGGAACAAGAAAGGATTGAGTAGATAATATGGAATGAATAAAGAACTGAAGGAAGAGCAATGAACCATTAGAAGGGTATGTTGAGACCTTGGAACCCCATGAGAGAAGAAATTGAGGGCTGGTTGAGAACCACAGAACTATAGTTTGCACAGAAATACAATAGAAACCCCAGAATCACACCGCATAAATACCTGGATAAATATGTATTTACGGATTTACACAAAGTTTTTTTCTGTGATTTTCCGCATCTACTATAGGAGTGGATATTAAGGTTAAAGGATAACCATGTGATGAACTGGATTCAATAGCAAGATTGGACTCCAGTACAGATCCAACAGCTGCAGCAGGTGAACAACAAATTCACCCACGCAGTCGACTTTTGGCTTGATAGTATTGTGGCGGGATTTATCACAAAATTTGCGGTAGACGCAACAAAGTCATACAGCGCAGCTGAGAAAGAGTTCCTATGAGGACATAGAGGAAGGTAAATCCGATCAATATATACTTATATCAAGATAATGGAATCAGACAGCTAGACTTCCCTACGCGCATGGGGGAAGGGGGGAAGCACTAACAAAGAGAGGAGGAATGGAAGGAGGGCAGGATACAGAGAAAAAGGAGGAGGAACCCTTAGACCCGATCTTGATGGATGACGACCAACTCAAGTGGATCTTGGCGTCATCAGGAACGACGTGTAGCGGAGCACCCTACCAATATAAGGTGAATACCAAGAAGAGAGTTGTAGTCGAGAGGGAGGGCTTGGCTAGCGACGAGGAAGAGGTAGAGGATCTTCAGGCTATGGAGTAGATTGAGGAAATCTTGCGCGCCACACTTGAGAGGAAAACAAGAGGCCCAAGAGTAGGAGGAGAAGACAACCATCCCTTCAATATTAATGTCAGTGTGGAACCCATAAACCCATGTGCGACCAATACACCAAAAAGAACACCACCGTTTAGACAACCAAAGTTCGGAGGAAGTCCGACAGCAAGAAGTACATCAACACAAAGGGAAACAACAAGAGGAGTCAATTCAGGCAACCTTAGTCAAGTATCTACACTGCGAGGAGGAGGGAGTAGCTCAGTATTTAGAATGGCAGGACACGATCCTTCTATTAGATTACCAGAGTTTCGAGGAGAGGCAGTAGAATACCCTGAGAAGCATATGTTCATTTGCGCAAAGATCTGGGAAGCAGAGCAGATCACTGATGAAGACACCAAACTCACGCAGCTAGCGATCACGCTAAGGGACCACGCACTAGACTGGTACATGAGTCTAGACACAATCAATGTTCCCAGAATGACAAGGACACTGGACGACATTAAGAAACTGTTGATCAATGAGTTCCAGAAGCCGAGCTCAGAGGATCAATACATGAATGAGATGATTGAAATAATATAGAAACCAGAAGAATCAGTATGGGAGATTGATCAAATATTCAAGCGATTAAAAGGAAAGTTAAAATACCTTATGACCGATATGCAGCATCAACACCTGTTTGTCAACTCACTACTCCCACACTTAAAATGTCCATTATGACAACATAAGTTTCAGACGCAGGCAGAGGCTCTATAGGCAGCCTTATAATTGGAAGAGAATCAATACCAACAGATGGACCCAGCTATCGAAGAACTGAAGGAGGGTCTAAAGAACTTAACATTTCAGCTGAACCAGAATAAGAACAAGGACAAACGAGAAGCAGTTTGGTGCACTACCTACAGGATGGAAGGACACCATAAGAATGAATGCCCAACATTTGCATAGTATATGGCGACAGGGATGCCAAACCCACTACCACAGGGAGGATTATGGTGAGAAATATGCAAGAAACCGGGTCACGACCCTTACCACTGCACGATGATGAAGAAATACCAAACAGTGCCCAAGAACTCATATTGCACTTTTTGCAAGTCAGTCGGCCATGATGACAAAGATTGCATAACTATGGAGCTGATGCAAGAAAGAACATCAGATGCATACAGGGTACAAGAAGAAATGATGACTAGGCAGGCAGCACCACAGTTCAACCAAGCCCCAACACCATGCAACATTGTGCAACAACAACATAATAATGCGTTGCAACCTTACAATAAAGCACATCCGCAGTACAACCCAGCACAACCCCAATACAATACCGTGCAGTATAACCAGGGACCACAGTACAACCCACCGCAAGGTGACTGCACAACTTATAGAGGAGCAGGATGAGCCAGAGGAGGTTTCGGATGGGGCAGAGGACCTGTCACATGTCACAATTGCCAACAACTAGGACATTATGCACGAGAGTGTCCACTACCACCAGCAACTTGTATGTATTGTCTTTCATCGAACCACGATACAGAGGACTGTCCGACATAACTTAGAAAAATCCAGGAGAAAAGGAATCAAAATAAACAGAACGTTCAGTGGATTTCAGTCGAAGCAAGGGATGACGGTCGGAACATCAATATAGTTACTCGAGGAGGAACGAAAACAGGAAATGACGCAGTTCGACAGGAACCAGTGCAGAACCAATGGGTAAAGAAGAACACCGAACCTATGAAGCAGTTCAATGCGCATAAGGAGAAGGATATTTTTACAGAAGCCCAACAAGAATTCCAGAAGGAGAACATTGCGCCGACTACACAACAGAGCAAGGAAGCTTCAGAATATGAAATTCCGCCATCACTGGACCATACCAACAAAATACAACCCAAGGAACAAGTAAGTACGATCAAAGACTTTTTGCAATCATGCATCAAAATGTTAAACGATCCTTCATCTGTCAAAATATTACAAAACATTCTAGAAAAATGTAGTGGCGAGACAAAACAGAAGCCAGAAGTAAAAACTGTCAACCACCTGCAGACAAGAAGAAGAACAAGTAGGGAATTTAGATTAAATGCTAACATTGGGGATTTCAATATGGGAGATATTATACTAGATCTAGGATCCGAAGTGAATGTACTACCAAAAGCTACATGTCAATGCATGGGAGAACCTACACCGGGATATTCAACGGTTCAATTAAAACCAGCAAATCAACATAGATTCCTACCAATAGGTATATTGAAAGGAGTAACGATAGATCTGGATGGTGTGCACACTAAGGCAGACTTCGAAGTCATTGAAATAGTAGACGACACAACACCTTACCCTGTGCTACTTGGTCTTGATTGGGCGTTCGACAACCAGGCCATAATTAACTTAAAAACCAGAAAAATGATATTTGAGTTGGGGGACTACAGGTTCATAGCCCCACTCGAACCATCAGAAGGCCAGAGGTTTGTAGAACCCACTTTCCTGGATTTAGAAGAGATCATCCAGTTGTACAAAACAACTGCGTGCAATGCAAATTATATAAACCCAACTGCAGACGAGGTACTCAGTTGGCGGAGCATCACTTCATATGCAACAGACTCAGACACTGGGTTAGAAAATTGGCAGCAAAGACTACATGAAATATCTACGAGAAGGTGTGCCAGAATAGACCGCGCCATAAGATGGATTGGCACAGAAATCAGAGAACCACCCAGCTTTCATGGGCTAAACGATTTGGAAACCTTCTTGACACAACATGAAGACAAAGTATTAGAAAACTAGAGATTTCTAGCATTGGATTTATCATTAAAGGCTACACCCTCCAGATGGTGGGGTGCACACAAAGAAACTATCACAGATTGGTACCAATGTAAGCGATTATTGCGCATAAAGTTCGGCGCAAAACAGAAGGGTAACAAACAACAGAAATATGACGGACTAGGCACACCAACAAAACACTTGGAGGCATGTAACACGTTGTGGAAAATGACTCCATCGGAGGAATGGTCTCACCATTTCATTCACACTTTAGAAGGCATACCAGTGAATTGGTATACAAACCAGGAAATGTGCAAAGGAACCAAGACATGGGAAACACTCTAGCATAACTTTACAGTCACTTTCTCATTCAACCATGAGAACCCCAACATGGACGCGGCCCTGAAACGGATCAAAAACGTCATATTCATTGAAGAACCGGAAATAGAAACTATCACAAAGGTACAATAGCGAAATAACCAAACAATCAAGGATCTACTGTCATGCTACCACGTACAGGAGGAAGCTCCAGATGAAGACGATCTGCGTGATCTTCAAATCGAAGAAGTCGAAGGAGAGAGAGATGTGGAAGGACCACCCTTAGAGTCAGAGGTCATCTCTACACCAATCAATATAAAGAAGGTTAACATAGGTACCACCGAGCGGCCCAAGATGGCCAGCATTGGAGATTATTGGGATGAACAGACACTAGAAAGTATCATAGAATTGTTGCGCGAATACAGTGACATTTTTCCCACAACCTTTACAGAGATGAAAGGCATAGCTGGAGAATTAGGAGAAATGAAGATACCACTCAAACCTGATGCGAGACCCATTAAACAACAACCATATAGATTGAATCCCATATATAAACAGAAAGTTAAATATGAGATCGACAGGATGCTCGAGGCGGGCTTTATCGAACCGATTGAAGAATCAGAATGGATAATTCCAATGGTAGTATAGGACAAGAAACAAGGAAGATGGATCAGGATATGCGTCGACTTAAGGAATTTGAACGATGCATGCCTACATGACCCATTCCCCACACCATTCATGGACGAAGTACTCGAGAACATAGGAGGCCACGAAGCCTACTCATTCACCGATGGATTCTCAGGATATCATCATATTAAGATAGCATAGGAGGATAGACACAAGACCATGTTCGCAACAGAATGGGGATCTTATCAGTATATACTCATTCCGTTCAGACTAAAGAATTCACCCGCGATATTTTCTAGAGTGGTCATTGCAGCATTTAAGGAATTCATCGACCAATTTCTCGAAGTATACCTAGATGATTGGACGGTCTATAGCCTATTAAAAAACCATGTGGAATTGTTACGACTGATCCTAGAACGATGCAGGCAGTGCCAAATATCACTGAATATAAAGAAATGCATATTTGGAACACCATTTGGGATACTATTGGGACACATAGTATGCAAATAGGGTTTTCTAGTGGATCTGACCAAAATCCCAATCATTGTTAATCTACCAGCGCCAAAAACAGTCCGCCAACTCAGAGAAATGTTAGGAAAAATGGGATATTATAGGAAATTCATCAAAGGCTACACCCAGATTACAGCGCCAATGGAAAAATTGTTAAGGAAGGATACAAAGTATCAATGGAATGACGAGTGCCAACACAGGTTGGATACCCTAAAGGAAAATATGGTCACCGCACCAATATTGGTATTTCCAGATTGGGAGAAGACATTCCATGTACATGTAGATGCATCAGCGATAGCACTTGGAGCTATCTTGGCACAACCAAGAGCAGGAGACTTGGATCACCCGATAGCGTTTGCAAGAAGAAAATTATCAGATTCAGAACAAAATTATAACATGACAAAAAGAGAAGGCCTAGCTATGGTATATGCACTACAGAAGTACAAACATTACCTATTGGGAAAACACTTTAAGATGTTTACAGATCACTTAGCCCTGAAATACCTACTCAACAAGCCAATGTTGGGGGGGAGAATTTGTCAATGGTTATTACTATTTCAAGAATTTGACTTTGAGGTAATAGTTAAACCAGGAAAACTAAATGGAGGACCTAACCACTTATCGAGGGTCACAAATGGAGAGGAACCAACGAATTTAGAAGACAACTTTCTAGATGCACAACTATTCTCAGTACAGATTGTTGACGATTACTTCGCAGAGATCATCCAGTACTTAAGCACAGGTACCGCGCCGCAAGAATATACCACTACGCAGAAGAAGAACCTGGTAGTCCGCGTAGCTGACTATCAATTGATCACAGGACATCTATACAAGATGGATGTAGATAGCATCTTACGAAGATACATACTAGCCCACGAACGACCAAGAAATTTAGCAGAAGCCCACGAGGGAATAGCAGGAGGGCACTATGTAGGAAAAGCTACCGCGCAGAAGGTACTACGCACAGGATTATGGTGGCCAATTGTAATGATCCCAAGCCAAATTATTTCTTGGAATCACTAACTACTACTAATTTATTGAGTTATTAAGTGCATACAAGATTCATCAACACATGGAGATCACAATATATTCAAGATGTAGAAGCACAAGCAAAGATCTTACCCTTTTATTATGAGCAATGTAAGATCAATACAATAGATGGTCGATCTGGCATAAACCTCAAATGGTCGTACAAGCAATAGATATGATCTGCTACAAAATGCTCCCGACAATACAAAATAAGCCTCCAAAGGCTGGATATACAATGAAGACTAAATCAAGTAGATCCGAGCCATACTAATGCTCAACCTCCAAGCTGGAAAGTGCCACGTCCTGCTAGAATGTTGAAGCCCTCAATAATTTTTCCCTGCTACCAAAAGTCTCCAATCATCCCGAGAAATATGCCAAATGATAGATCGGGCAACTGTAAGGACAACCCAGATGTCCAAATTCCCAAATTCACTCTCAAACCCCGTAGATCTGAATTTCCCACTAAATGGGGTGTCCCACTGGATGACTGAAACCCTAGCTAGTTCGTCCCTGATGAAGGAGGCCTCCAAATTCTTTGAAACTCTCCAAGAATATAGATCAGGCTATGAGAATCCTGTGGGAGACGTTTCGGACTTAGATCTCAAGCAGATCTCCCTAGATATGAGTTTTACTAAATTACAGGATGTCCCCTATGGCTCCAAGACGTCCCAATCTGCAGACAAATGTAGAATGATGATAACCCTCCAGAAAATCCCTCAAACTGACGGTCCTGCCCCTGCAAACAAAACCCAACTGTTGGAATGGCCCCAGGCCCT
>WSFP011475910.1:0-16981 GCA_009831015.1 Picea engelmannii
TCACACTCATAGGGCTATTAGGCATTGGGTTTCATGAATAAAACAATATAAAAATCAACAAAAATGGTAAAAAGTAAATATAAGTGGGTAAAAGGGATTTTACCATAGTCATTGTGATTTTGCCAAGAATTGTGCCCAAAACCCCTCTTTTGCCCTTGAATTTCAGTGCTCGAGTGCGGAAGGTACAAGAAACCATTTGGCAAACCGTCTCCATCAGCGAGGTAAGCTCCCTGTCTTCATGGTTCATTTTTTTGTTTTTATTAGCAAATTTCAAGGTTTTGAGTTTGTTTTAGGGCCAAAACTTGTGCCCAGACGTTCTCGCAGGCTAGCCATACGGGACCTGCGAGAATGCTTGATTCTCGTAGGTAGCCCCAAAGGCACCTGTGAGAACCTCACACTATGCTAAAGGGGCACCTGCGAGGGCCGCAAAATGAAAATTCACTTTGATTTTCGCTCAATGAAAAATATGCCAAGGCTTGAAATGAGTTGTTGATTCTCTTCTTATGGTTCGTGTGCAGGCATTTGACCGTCACAATGCTGGAGTGGTGCGAAAGAGAGCATGAAGAGGATGATGTTATTGTCAAGAATGACCCAGGAACTGTTTCCGCTCTCTGAGACTGTGGTCTCTTGAAATTATTTTGGATCCCGGGCATGAGGGCCCAAGTCAGGTTGTTGGAGTACCTCGTTCATATGTGGGACGTGGACCAACAAGTATTCCATGTGAGGGTCCACACATTGTCCTTGGATATTGAGGACATTTACTTCCTAACGGGACTGTCACGGCGTGGGTACCATGCTATCTTGACCGATAGCCGAGGTGGTGGGTTGCCTATGAGTGAGTATTGTTGTTGGTACTGTGTTCCAGGGGCGGAAAGAAGCAAAGGAAAGGTAGCCATTTGGGGGGTCCAGGATTTGACCCTTCCCACCATCTTGTTCACCATTTCTCATATGGCTGGGAGCGTTGCTCCACACATGGCTCTCCAGAGCTATTTTCAGTACACCATAGAGTGTATTTAGCCTCGGGTCTTTAACTGGTCAGACGCAATCCTTCGTAGCATAAAGAGGCAGCTGGAAAAATGCAGGAAAGGCGACCTAAAGGAATTCGGGTACAGATCACTTTTGGTGTCCTTCTTTCTTGAGAGGGTTCCCTTGTGGAGATTACAAGTTGAGTGGGGTTTACCAGCCCCACAGGATCTGAGGATGCTGAGGTGGTGAAACCTCATGCCCCGACATGTAGCTGGGCCTATCATCAAATACAATGATTCCTTCTTTGACTGGTTGTGGCCACAGATGCTGATGGTCGATGATTATGCCTATGCCGGGTTGGATTTTCGAGGGGATCCAGATTTGGCCCTACCTGAGGACGCTCAGTGGGGAGATCTAGGTAAGAAGTACGCATTTTGTTCTTTTAAATGTTTTTGTAATTTTTATCATATGCAAATGTTTTTATGTTTTCCCAAGAACTGATCAAAAATCTCTTTTGAATGACATAGATGTGGGGCCATACCGACCTCCAGGTACGTCTCCTATTCAGCGACGAGGAGAGGTGGCTCTAGTGCCATGATGGGATGCTAAAGACTATGAGGCAGTGGAGCAAAACTTGGAGGGGTTGACTGCTGACATTCCAGACATGCCTATCGGAGAGGTCCCTCGGCGTTATCAGTGCCATACTGTGGGCGTGTCAGATTCTATTCACCGACTTCTTCGTAGGGTTGCCCGGGAAGTCGGGTGTTATCGTAAGCGTCACCCATGATGCTACTTTGTAGAAGCTATGAGCTTCAAATTTTGAAATTTTGGGCCTTGGACGGAACTTTTTGTAAAAAACGTTTGATCGTTATATACATATATACGGCTTCTATCGGTTTATCTTGTGTTGTGTGATACATGTGATGTGATTGGTTTATAAATGGCCCAAATGTCTATCTAATACATACTTAGCCAATGCATCAGTTAATGTATTTAGACATCTAGGAATATGTTGATACTCAATATAATCAAAATAACGTTCCAAGAGGCAAATTCGTAAATATACCCGTACTAAAGTAGAACTTTGAATAGCATAGACATTAATTAACTGTAGTACTACTAGCTCCGAATCGAGTCGTACAACCAAGTGACGGATACCGAGCGAGATAGCATCAATCAACAATTCGATAACGACGATATACTCTGCAATATTGTTGGTCGCACGGCCGAGACACACACCTCGTAGAGTGATAAGTTCGTTTGTAGGGGCATAAATTGCCCAAGCAGCAGAAGCAAGGTTCTGAGTACTATGGCTAGTGTCATCAACAAAGCCAATGTGGGGTAGCGAAGACTCCGACATCTGGAAACCAAACACAACATAACATAAGGGCAGAGGCCAGATAACAAAAAAGCATACTATAGTAACACACAAAAAGTATGATACAATAAAATACAAGTACTCATGCACAGGTGATCTTAGGCATAGTACTTCTTTAAGTACAACCCATTTATGGGTTCACTCAAAGGGATACCATCGTAATCTACTAACTCGTAAGCTCATTTTTCTAGAACTTGTCTGACGATGTAAGGACCTCGCCACATGGCTTCGAATTTTCCAGCTCCTAGCATATCCCGATCTTGTTCGTAAAGGAGAACCAGATCTCCTTCGGATAAAACGCGAGGCTTGACATGTTTGTCATATTGGGCCTTGACACGTTTCTTCTGGGCTTCTATGACTAGGGTAACGTCGCATCGAGTTTCATCTAATTGCATGAGATACAACAGACGTTCTTCTTTGGCAGAAGTGTTTGGTAGGAGTTTGACGGCTAGTTTTAGGAAGGGTATCTCACATTCAATCGACAGGATGGCTTCTAGACCATAGACTGACCGAAATGGTGTAAACCCAGTAGCATACTTAACGGACGTCCGGTAATCCCACAATGCTGAAAAAAACATCGTGTGCCAACTCGTTTTGTGAATCCCTATCATTCATCGAAGCATGGTTATGAGGACTTTGTTAATTGCTTCGACTTGGCCGTTGGCTTGTGGGTAATAGGGCGTTGATTTTTCATGGTGAAGACCCAACTTTTCAGTGAGTTTGGACATCATGAAGTTTCTAAAGTGGCTACCGTGATCGATGAAGATATCCTGAGGAACACCAAAATGATCTATGATGTGATTGAATATGAATAATGTTGCGGTCTTCCCGGTATTGTCAAATGTCGGCATCGCCTTGGCCCATTTCGTAAAATATTCTACGGCTACAATAATGTATCCATGCCCCCCGGCTGAGTGAGGGTGACTTGTCATGAAATCGATACCCTATTTCACAAAAGGATTGACGGGTACCACAGGGTGAAGAGGAGCGGGATGTGATCGTATTTTATGGTTGTAGGTCTGGCAAGCGTGGCATTTTTGGACAGCAATTATACAATCGTTAAATAAAGAGGGAAAAAATACCCAGCTCACAAGATTTTCTGGGCAGTGGCATACCCATACATGTGACCACCACAGGCTCCAGAATGGCAGTCATTTAGGGCTTTCTTGGCCTCGTCAAACGTGAGGCAGTGTCGAAAAACTGAGTCAATCCCATGGCGATAAAGAGTATCACCGACGATAATATTCTGACGGGCTTGGTAGTGGATTCGACGGCGGTCAGTACTAGACAAATTAGGCCGGAAAGTCTAGGTTTGGAGATATATGATGATATCTCCGTACCAAAGATCATCGAAACTAATCAGGAAAAGGGATTCATCAGGTAATGAATCGGTTGCCACCTTTTCCGTCTCAGAGTAGGGAAAGTTGTGTATCAACTCAGCAAACACTAAGGATTTCTTGGACTTAGCACGTTCGAATTCCAAGTCAAACTCCTGGAGTATCATGATCCATTTGGAGTAGTTTCCCCCTAGAAGTTGACGTGTGAGAATGTGTTACATAGGGTTGCAGTTAGAAATTAACGTAGTCTTGCGAGAGAGGATATAGTGCCGGAAACGTTACAATGCTTGGACGGCTGCCAAGGCCAGTTTTTCGACATGTAAATACTTATGTAAATACTTGGTTTTGGTAGGTGTTAGACTTCGACTCAAGTAATAGATGACATGTTCGTCATGAGAATCATCCTTCTGGATGAGAACCATAGCGATGGTGTAATCCGAGGCTGCGAGGTAGAGGAAATAATCGCGACTATAATCAGGGGGGAATAGAAGCGGAGTACGTGTCAGGGATAGTTTCAAAGCTTGAAAATATTTGTTTGCAATGGTATCCCATACGAACTCGGACCCCTTTTTGAGTAGTCGCATAAATCCAAGAATTAGCTCGGCATAGTTCGGGATGAAACGACGAAGAAAGTTTGTTTTTCCTTGCAAACTTTGTAACTGGCGAAGCGAAGAAGGAGGAGGGAGATTGAGAATTGCCTCGACCTTCAAAGGATCTACCTGGATCCCTTGATGTGAAACAATAAAGCCTAGAATTCGGTTGGATTCTACGCAGGAAAAAACACATTTGTGAGGATTCAAGCGTATATGGTAAAACTGACATCAGAGGAAAATGGCTCGGAGGTGTGTTATATGATCGACCCAGTGCATGGAATGAGTGGGTAAGTCATCAAGATATGGTTGCACTATGTGCTTGATATCATGGAAGGCATATGACATAGCACGTTGAAAGGTTGGGCCAGCATTTTTTAGACCGAAAGGAAGTTTTCGATAAGCAAAAGTGCCCGAAGGACAAATAAAAGTGGTTTTGTGTTGGTCCTCAGGAACAATATTGATTTGATTATATCTGGAGAAACCATCCATCAGAGAGAATATTTCACTTCTGGCACAATCGTCAACAATCTGGTCGACGAAGGGGGGTGGGAAAGTTTTCTTTAGGACATGCTTTGTTAATATCCCTATAATCAACGCACACACGGATTGTGCCTTGTTTTTTGTCGATTGGGACAAGATTGGAAACCCAGTTAGTGAGAGCCACCGGATAAATAAATCCGACTTTGAGAAGTTTCTTGAATTCAAGCTTGATAGCGACTGCTTTGCATGGGTGGACCAGACGAAGGCGTTGTCGGACGGGCTTAGCGTCTGGGTATGTCTTGATCTCATGTATCATAATGTCAGGGTCAATACCCAACATTTATTCATAACTCCATGAGAAGACGTCATGAAATTCTTTGAAAAGTGAGTTGTAGGTGATGATTTCATCAGGGGAACACGAAGCTCTGATATGCACATTTTCAACAATTCCAGGTTTTATGGATATGTCGAGGGGAATGGTGGGTGAGATATTGCTTAAGTTCCCTTCAGAAAACACATCGTGTGTAGACTCGGGAATAGTGGAAATGACGACAATGGTCGACGGGGTCGAGATCCGTTGGTAGCTCTCAATGGTGTGTTGTTCTAGGAAGAGGATGGAACGATGATGTCCATTGTGCCAGGGGGTGTCTTCCATAACATACATAATCATTTCATCCATGGGAAAAATGACGTGGAACGGATCTAGAGATAAATCACCGGGAGAGGGGGTAGAAGGAGTTGTCAATTGAATGGCCTGATAGGCAGAGTCGACCGGACTCAAAGGCATTTCATCACCGTAACGAAGATGATCATCGGGGTTGGGTACCAGCCATGGGTCGTGAGACGCAGGGGTTCTGTGAATAGAGGTGGAGATCATGTTGATTGAAGTGACAGACGGATGTGGAACATCGGGTGGTGGGATGGGAAAGGTACCCATTAACGAGGAGTCTTTAAGAAGACCCACACTGACGTTCTCATATCCGGGGGGGTTTGGCGATGAACGGTACATTGCCAGTATGCACATCCGAGTTAAAGAAGGCTAATTGGTCGATGGTAATTACCTTTCCTTGATGTGGGAAACGTACAACACAAAAAAGATTTGACACAACTACGTGCATGGAATCAATCCAGCTACGGCCAAGCAGAAGATTGTAATCGAGAGGAGCGCCAAAGACTTCCACTTCAACTTGGACCATTTTGCCTTCTAGTGTGATTGGAAATGAAGGGGGTACACCATAAGGCTTAAAACTGGAGCCATTAAAGGCTTTGAGTGTGTTGTGGGATTCAATCAAAGAGGGAGAGTTGATGGCTTTCCAGCAGGTAATAGATATGATGCACGTCGAGGCACCCTCGTCGATAACAATTCTACAAATGTTTTTGTCGTAGACAATAACTTGTATTTGGAATGCGAGTTAAGGGGGTAACCTTGGAATGTGATCTTCCAAGTAAAAAAATATTAATTTCATATCCGTAGGGTCGATTCCACCGATAGCTTTCAACAGTGCCTTCCATTGTATAGGACAACTTTGAAGGACTTCGAGGGCTGATATCGCGGATGGTGCTTGGGCCAGATCTTCCACAATACTGTATTTTTGGGTAGCATGGGCATGAGGATTGAAAGCCGATTTTCAAACAACGCCCTTTGGAGGAGGGCGAAGAACTGTGTCAAGGCTCAGTCGTTCGAGATGAAGAGGACCATTGGTAGGTGGAGTCATGGGAGAAGGTTGGACCAATGAAGGAGGTGTAGCATCAACCTTCTCTTTAGAGGAGGAATAATCTTTGGCTCGAGTGGTAAGTGTGATGTCGTTTTTCTTTGAATCTCCTGTACACATTAATACATAGGATATATTGGAGGGGGAGGGTTGGTCGTGAATGACCAATTGGGCCTGTTGTTGAGAAGGGAAGGGTTGTGACAATACGGACGGAGTGGGTGGTTTTGGGGTCCCTTGAAGGAACTTAGTAACCTCGGCTCGTCGTGGACAATCCTTAGTGTAGTGATCATCACCATAGATAAGACAAGGGTATTGGGGTTTGCGCTTATCCCTATCGTCAACAGGTGGTGTTTTGGTTCATTCTGCTTGCGAATTATTTTTTTCCTCCTTATTCTTACCCTTTCCCTTTCGGGATTTGTTTTTACCGGCGAGGGTAGATTGAACAACATTTACCTTAGAAGTCTTGTCGGTGGGAGCAGTAGGAGACAGATCATTTTGAACATTAGAAGAAATGGGTTTGGGGTTGTTGCTGGAGGTTTGGACGGAATGCGGTTGGGCATGGAAAGTGCCAATCACAGTGTCGGTCGCATGAGAAGTGGTAGGAGTAGTTGAAGTGGTGGAAGTAGAAGGACGAGGTGCATCAGGGAGTAAGTCGTAAAGAGTACCTGTTTGCGAGTAAACACGGTCAAGGTATTGAGCACGACTAATGGCTTGTTCTTCTGTGAAAAATCCGCCCATGGCGATGTCACGACTGATGTTGTTCACAAATGATTTCGTGACCCATTCTGCCAGCAACTGATCGGGAATTTCGAGTTTGATGAGACGTCGTCTCCGTCACCATTCATGAATGTGATCGGAGATATGAGTGGCTTTGGTTTGTTTAAAAGAGCTCAAAATCTCGGTCCCTGTTTCATAGTGGATCGATAACTGGTAGTGGGTGAGGAAAGCCATAGCGAGGGTGTTGAAGTCAGCGAAGAAACCTCGTGGTAATTCTATATACCACTTGGCGACAAAAACCGTGAGTGTTCGTTGAAAAAGGCGTAAATGAATAGATTCATCCATCAAGGAGTTGGATGAGCACCAAAGGTGAAAATTCATTACGTGATTGTTCGGGTCCTCTCCCTCTTTGCCATCGAATTTAGGGATGTCGCATGGTAGTTTTTCCGGTATGGCAGGCCATTGGGGAGAGTGACGGATTGGATCATTTAAAATCCTTGACAGATCTGGGAGGTCCAGGGTGGCTAAGAAAGGTAACTGTCTATTCACATGCGGGTACTGGTGGCTTTGGGGAGGGAGTCCCATCGGCAAACCAGTGGGACCATAAGAAGTTTGTATATAATGTGAGGATCTAGGAATATTTGGTGGTTGTTGTGGAGGCAAGTAACTCATTGGATTGTACCCTTGAATGGGGGCGTGGGGTTGAGCAGTCGAGCCCCAAATAGGATTTGATGTACCTGGATATGGTTGGCCTATACTAGGGGGTATAACTGATGTAGTTGGAGGTTGTTTCCCCCCAGTCGATTGAGGATTATGAGGTATCAGATGGTTCCAATACTGGGCCAAGGATGGAGGTATGTTTTTTCCATAGGGTGGGGTCGGTGGGGGTCGTGCTCCGATTGGGGGTTGTGTTCTAATCGGGGGTTGTGTTCCAATTGGGATTTTCCCTGCAAGGGGGGGTTGAGTTGGGCCTCCTTGGTAAAATTGTCCACCAATAGGAATCTGGTAATTTGGTGTGAACAATGGAATGGTTCCACTAGGATCAGCGCCTTTGATAGAGGATGGAAAAGGTCCTCTGAAAGGGGGCAGAGGAAGTGTTGGAATGAAACCGAGAGGAGAGTGCCCAGAAGAAGAGGGACCACCAGGAGTTTTGTATGTGGTGTGCGTAGGAACGGGAATAGAGGCATTCAATGCATGGTATCCGGGTGGAAGTGTCGGGGTGACTCTGGGCGAAAGAAGTGTACCAATAGGGTCTTGGCTAGCCATGGTAATCTCGGTGTGAAGACTCATAGTATCTATGTAATGGACCATTTGTAAATGGAGAGTCATGATGTGGTCAGCTTGCAGGTCTTTTGTACCAGGAAAATAATAAGCAGTGGTAGATGGTACTGCGTCTGGATTAGATGTTTCAGGTAGCTCAGATGAGACAATGATATCAATGCCTGCTCCTGAGCCAAAGAGGTCCTGTCTAAAAATGTCGGTAGCCCAAAAAGGATCTTGACCCTCGGGTCCTGGGAAAGGCCCAGTCGGTGATCCAGAAGACTAAACAACTAGTTCTCTGGAAGAATTCAGTCGCACAATGCGTCTCTCAGAGTCGGGATGAAGTCGAAATTCCTCTCGAGAATTGGAAATTCAGAATCATTCTAGAGAGTCAGTTCTTTCCACTTGCGGAGTGGTGATGTCTTGGACTTCACTCCGTTGAGGAGAGCCCTCCAGTGAGCTGGTAGGCAAGGGTTGAGAACCTTCCAGATTTTCTGGGGTTAAGCCTTGCATTCTACGTGAACAATGTGGAGGGTCAATTGTGAACGAGTTAAAAACTTATGAATAAAATTCTATGGTCAACTTGGGTAAACAAACAGCATGCGCTAGTAAAAAATCTAGGAAACAACACCAAGCAAACAAGACCTTCTAATTTCGAAGTCACTAGTTGGTGATGAAATCCAACATCGCTACAATGAGACGAGAAGGGGTTGGGATAGGGTGGAAAAGTTACGTTGACGACCTACTTAACGAACTTACGCCCTGGTGCAAGCTCCCACACATAATCATGGGTATACCCTCCAAGGAGCTCGAGTGAGTTTGGCCAACGTCGATTCCAGGTACCATGAAGACTTGCCCCTTCACAGTCACCTTGTGTAAGACCCTAAGAAGATAGGCCACTAAGGTTACCACCAACAACAATAAATCCAAGGGGGACAGTTGACAGTCCGATCCACATGCAAGGGCAGGGTATCTAGCTCGAAATCAACTTGAGAGGCTTCTACTCATCATTGTGGGTATACCTTCAAGTGACCCCCGTAATACGTGCGATCTCTACACCGATATCAACAAAGCAGGGTGAGTAACTCTGTCAATATCAATGCGACCTCGAGTTTGACCCTTGTGTGAGAAGGGCTTCCCAGGACAAAATGTTGCAAATGGAATTTGACACTCCTTAACACAAGATTCTATTGTATGTTTTGTGCTTTGGAGAGTGTATCTCTCTACTTTATTCCAAAGCACTAGCCTAGCTAATGTTGGTGTAATAGAGTCCTAGAAAAGAGTTACTAGTTAAATTTTAAAATTCGCGCGATATTATTAAAGGTTGTTGTTACTCAAAGGAGATAGAAATGAAACTGATGTTGTGTGAGACTCTGACCCAACAATGCATGGATAGGAATGAAAAATATCAATTCTCGTTCGATGAATCCTATTTACGGGAGGGAAAGAGGGGTTTTCTGGAACAATCTTGAACTACGATATCTAATCTTATTTGAAAATGCAATATCAACAAATCATGACCAATGCCAATTTTCTATTCGTTCTATTTCAACAATTGAATGCCAATATTTTCAAAATAAAAAATTGCTTTTAAAAAGAAAAATGTTTTTTAATTTTCAATAGAAACCACACAACAGTGGTGAAACTAAGAAAAACCAGCAACTAATGAAAAGCAATATACAACAAAACCCAAACCAATCTTTCAATGAAGACAAACATAATAGGCAGACAAGACTAGTATTTTCAAATGCATGAGGGAAACAACTTTCCAAGTAATGAGCAATTGAGAAAGACAATTAATCCCAACTTTTAAACCGATCACCGGCTCCCAACCAAACAAGCACTCGGATTTTAGGATCGGAGATTATATCCTTGTTAAGACAAGGTTAAGAGATAACAATTGAGAAAAAATGAACAAGAAGAGCTTTCGATTTCCAAAGACTAATCATTCACAAAATCTGAAGTCAAGAAACAATCAATCAGTGGCCCAAGAAGTTCTCTTCAAACACACATACAAATCTGGGTATATGTGCATACAAAAGACCTTAATCCCAAAATTTTGCAAAATGGGTTCCCAGGCAAGCAGTAGTGTACAGTGCGAGAATGGAGCATTCTCGCAAGCTGGTCACAAGAAAAGTGCGATATGTTCGCACTGGACTGCACAGTAGGGTGCGAACTCCAGTAGTTCTCGCAGGCAACAAAAGTGTTCAGTGCGAGAATGACTGAAACTAAGCAAAATTTGGAAAAAAGAAAAAAAAATTGAAGGAACCTCTGAACCCAGAGAGTTTGTTAGGGTCTCCTCAGAACTCGGAGATTAATAGAAATTAAAATTGGTAAGGTAAGAGCAAATGGCCAAGGAAAAACACCAAAAATCACCAAAAAATGGGTTGCATCCCCAGTGGAGTCGCCAATTTTGTTATCAGACTAAACGGTAGGTGAAGACACTAACAGATCTCCCTAGATCCACCTGGATCTAGAAAAAAACAGGATAGGACATGACTCTTTCCCTAAGTTGTAATCATTG
Source organism: Picea engelmannii (assembly GCA_009831015.1). Taxonomy (NCBI): domain Eukaryota; kingdom Viridiplantae; phylum Streptophyta; class Pinopsida; order Pinales; family Pinaceae; genus Picea; species Picea engelmannii. Next base: position 10,968 of record WSFP011475910.1, read on the forward strand.
AATCTGCTAATAAGGAGGAATAAGTTGCATACCTTTATATCGCTTCCTTAGGTCTTTGTTGCTCTCGCTTCGCTCTGGTGCTCTCGTGAGGTTGATTCTAAGACAACACAAACCAACCAAAGTGAAGATATCAAAATGTATTCAACGTCAACTTATGCATATGATCAAGGAATTACACAATAAAGCAAGAGTGACTTTATGGGAAAGGGACACGCTGTTGTATCATATTAATTGAAAGTAGAAGATAAAACCTGATCGCATTGATGTCGTAAGCTTCCTTTCAGTGAACCTTGGTTCCAACACACACACTTGCTCTTTACTTGCATGAAGAAGATCCAATTCCTCTTGATAGACCAACTAGAGCCTTCAAGCCTCTGTCCAAGCAAGGTTCTTCACACAATTCTTTCACCAATTCTTCATTCAATCTTGCTTAACCTTTTCCATGAGAAACCTTTCAATATATAGGAGAAGGAGAGATGGTTACATGGATGAGGATGATCCCATTAAATCTGAGAAGTCAGTAAAATGACAACCATACGAATGCCAACTAATTTTCTAGAAGATTCCCTTCTAGAACCCTCGAGACCTCTTCTCTTTTCCAAGCTTGAAAACACGTTCGCACCCTATGTATGGAGAAAACTGCATGAATTTCACACCCTAGGTGTAAGTGGCATGCGAGAATGAGGGATTCTCACACCCTAGGCCATGTGCATCATGCAAACTCTCTTTAAAAATAAGTTTTTGGAAGGAGACAAGGGCCACTTTTCTCAGGCAAAAAGTCCTTGTTGGGAGCCTGGATACACCATTGATAAGACATCACCAGAGTGACCAAAATCATGTGTAACAGATGGATTTTTCCATGTTAGTGTCTACCAGTCCTTCCAGTCACCAATGATCAAATATGCTCTTACAAAGTTTTTGATAGGGTCATTAGGTCAAATTGTTATATTTTGCAAATAAAATTTGACATGTGTTGTTGATTGTCAAATGAGTCTTGAGTCATGTCCTAAGTGTCTAGTTCATTACTACTCCCTCCACTCATCCAAGGTTAAAGAAAAATACAACAGATTTTTCATTCTTAATACATAAGGTTTCAAGCACTCTCAACAAGTAAGTCAAATATTCATCACCCTTCTCATGACCATTTTCCTTCTCGAAATGATGAAATTCCTCTCCTAAGATTCTATGTTGTGTTTTTGGGTTATCTTAGTGTTTGCATAATTTCAGTGAGAAAACCCTAGTTTTCCTATTTCAACACCCTCATTCATACTTCATACACCTCCCCCAAACTTTTCCCACACTCACTTCCCTCTTTCCCATCATTTTCCCCATGAACCCTAGCCAACACTGCGTTTTTGCCAAATTCTGGGTTAGGACTATGTTTTATCCTTTTTCCCCACTTTACCTCACTAATTTCAAGTGGTTACACCACCCAAGTTTCTATAACATTACCCCCTACCCCCCTAAATTTTCTCAAGAATTTATGAAACCCATAACCCATCATTCCACTTCATTTCCAAAAATATTTGAAGGCACATTTTCCAGAAATAGCCTTTTTAGTCCCCTGTTTGCAGAGCACGTTGTGGCCCATAAGAGATGAATATTGAGAAAATGGAGGAAATTTTTGTTAATAAGAGGACAAAGTACAATAACGTATCCCACTTTTTTAAAAGGTGTTACAGGGTGAGAGATACATTCACATCTTCATAACTTATTTTTTTGATCGTGCAAAATCTTGTTTTAGACATCTTTTTGCGGAGAATATTGTGACAAAATGGGAAAGTATTTTTGAACACTAGAGGAGTTTTTTGTTAACAACATAACAAAGAAAAAAAACCTCTCTCAGTTTTTTAAAATATATTATGGTTAAATAGATATCATCTCTTCTCTGACCCCTAGTTTTCAGAGAAATATTTGCAAGTTTGGGCAACAATGTCATCTACTGAAGCGCAGCGAGCCCATGCTACGCTTTTTCCTGGAGGCTCCAAATTAAATTTTATCATCATGAATGAATATATTATGAAGTGTACATCTCAAATATATCACTGGTGGGCTATTTCAGTATCAATTTTGTAGCAAAAGGTCAAAAACATGGCGAAAAATTGTTTTTTGCCTCTGTTTTCACCTAGGTGTTGCGTTTCTAGACCAGTTGTGGGAAAATCAGTTTTGTGATGTATTGGAGTGGATATTTTTCTTGTTTAAGGGTTCAAGAGTATAGTATAATTTTCCCACACTCAGGAGTATAGTAGACAGGTCAAATTTTTATATTTTGCAAATAAAATTTGGCATGTCTTGTTGATTGTCAAATGAGTCTTGAGTCATGTCCTAAGTGTCTAGGTCATTACTACTCCCTCCACTCATCCAAGGTAAAATAAACATACAACAATGTCGTCATTATTCATCCAACAGGTTTCAAGCACTCTCAACAAGTAAGTCAAATATTCATCACCCTTCTCATGACCATTTTCCTTCTCGAAATGATCAAATTCCTCTACTAGGGTTCTATGGTGCATTTTTGGGTTATCTTAGTGTTTGCATCATTTCAGTGAGAAAAAACTAGTTTTCCTATTTCAACACCCCCATTCATACTTCATACACCTGCCCCAAAATTTTCCCACACTCACTTCCCTCTTTCCCATCATTTTCCCCACGAACCCTAGCCAACGTTGTGTTTTTGCCAAATTCTGGGTTAGGACTGTGTTTTATCCTTTTTCCCCACTTTACCTCACTCATTTCAAGTAGTTCCACCACCCAAATTTGTCTAAAATTACCCCCTACCCCCCTAAATTTTCTCAAGAATTTAGGAAACCCATAACCCATCATTCCACTTCATTTTCCAAAAATCTTTGAAGGCACATTTTCCAGAAATGGCCTTTTTAGTCACCTATTTGCAGAGAATATTGTGGCCCATTAGAGATGAATATTGAGAAAATGGAGGAGGTTTTTTTCATAAGAGGACAAAGTACAATAACCTATCTCACTTTGAACATAGGTGTTACAGGGTGAGATATACATTCACATATTCACAACTTTTTTTTTGATCGTGCAAAGTCTTGTTTTAGACATCTTTTTGAAGAGAATATTGTGACAAAATGGGAAATTATTTTTGAAATATGTAGGAGGTTTTTGTTAAAAACATACCAAAGAACAAAAACCTCTCTTTTTGTTGTAAAATTTATTATGGTTAAAGATATATCATCTCTTCTTTGACCCCTAGTTTTCAGAGATATTTTTGCAAGTTTGGGCAAACCTTGCTTCCTCAAACCTTTGAGGAAACTCCCACATCATTATTACACTCAGATTTGCTTTCAAAATAACTGTGTCCTTATTATTCAAACCCTAAAATCCATCTTTTCCATCAAGATCATCTGGCTAGGGCACTATCCTTCAAAAAAATTCATGGAGAGTGAAAGAGAGAGTGAAAAGAAAGTGCACAAGGGAGGACATCATTCAAGGTTTGAGCCATCCAACCTGAGAGAAATCAATGCTTATCCATTTTCCAAAATATGTTTTAGAAATTCTTGGTGTATTAAGTTTTATGAGAAGATCCAAGAGGTTGGCTATCATGTTCCTCTAACAAGCCTTTTTGCCCACAATTTCAACATAGACAAGGTTGTCATAGCAGGTATAGAGTTCAGTGTTTCAGCAGACATTATTTCTTCAGCCACATGTATCCCTTGGAATTAGACCTTGATGACTATAAATTGTTCCTAAAACCAAATTTTAGAGATGCTCCTAAGCATTTTTTTCCTTTCAGACATCTACTTGACAAGTATGCTCCTTTGATGAAGCTAATTATGAGATATTTTACATGTGAAGGGAGTTTTTCTAGATTATACAGGTATCATGTCAGGTTATTTATGCACTTCACTTCTAAAAAAACACTCAATTTGTCCAGCTTTTTGTTCAGAATCTTGGTGAAGATGACTGAAAAGATTTGGACCTTGGGAAAGGTTCATATCAACAATTTGTTTCACCATAGTTTGATTAAAATTGTGGTTGTGCATCAAATTTTAGCAAAGAAAGTCACCTAGAAAAATTTCTTGGAGAAACTGAAAACTGCTCCTATGGAGATTGGATCTTCAAGAAAACATGTTGAGTTTTCAAAGGCACCTAGGCCTGAGGTGACCAAGACATATCAGATTATATTATTAAGTGTTACCTTAGAGAGATCCCTCTCTAGTTTGGTAGGGCTAGATACCAAACCAAAAGCTTGGTCTGTGGTTACCTATGTTGGTCTCCTTCTCAGCCTTGGGAGTACTGGTGGAGTGATAACACATACCAATACCAATACCATACCATACCATACCAATACCAATACCAATTCCATACCATACCATACCAATAACATACCAATACCAATACCAATACCATACCATTGCATACCAATAACAATACCAATACCATACCAATATTGTACCATTGCATACCAATACCAATACAATTGCATACCACTTCACAAAAATGGTATGCATTGGCAATGATATGCATACCAATACCATACTAGACCATACCAATACCAATACCAACACGATACCAACCAAACCATAGGGATAAATAGCGAACCATAGGAAGAAATATTTTGTGATTACTTATGCATTGGTTGTCGGTGGTTCCCATCCATAATATTTTCTCGACAATCCATACATACTCTTTTTGGTTGTCGGTGGTTCCCGCCCATACTCTATTCTCTCTCTCTCTCTAATAAAAATCAAAACAATATATGTATTTTGATCGTATGTTTCTCTCCTAGACCTCACACATATGAGGGAATATGTTAGCACATTGTGACCAAATCATGTATGTTACATAAATCAATAATTTAGGTGCACCTTGGTTCATCAACAATTATGCAACAACACAAGCCTTTGGAAGAGGCCAAAATAAGTGAAATATGCCCCCCAATAGGCTAATTTATTAAGACATTGCAATACCCTTATTTTTGTACTACCACATGGATTTTCCCTAAATAACTACAAACACCATGCAATAAAAGATTTTGTAACCACATGGAAGAATGAAAATGACATCACACATGAAAATGTGATGAAAAATGGTTAGAATAACAGAGCATGCCTATTAATAGGGTTTTAACAATGTTGACTATATGAAGAGAAAGTTTGAAGCCAATTGCATGCACTAAAGAACTATAAATACAAGGCTTTGGGAATTGTTTCAAACATCTTGGTTTTAGACATTAGTTATAGCTACCTTTCCCCTTTTGAAATTTCTGCAACTGATCCCTCAGATTTATTGTCCTAGCTCCAGGATTTCATCTTCCAGTCCAACAAAACCTATAATTTCAAAACCCTCATTGATCTGAAATATCTAGCCTAAAATCCTTTTGCATTCCAGTTTAAATTATTAAGTGTTACCTTAGAGAGATCCCTCTTTGGTTTGGTAGGGATAGATACCAAACCAAAAGCTTGGTCTGTGGTTACCTCTGTTGGTCTCCTTCTCAGCCTTGGGAGTACTGGTGGAGTGATAACACATACCAATACCAATACCATACCATACCATACCAATACCAATACCAATACCATACAATACCAATACCATACCAATAACATACCAATACCAATACCATACCATTGCATACCAATAACAATACCAATACCATACCAATATCATACCATTGCATACCAATACCAATACAATTGCATACCATTGCACAACAATGGTATACATTGGCAATTATATGCACACCAATACCATACCAATATCAATACCATACTATACCATACCAATACCAACACGATACCAACCAAATCATAAGGATAGATAGCGAACCATAGGAAGAAATATTTTGTGATTACTTATGCGTTGGTTGTCGGTGGTTCCCATCCATACTCTTTTCTCGGCAACTCTCTCTCTCTCTCTCTCTCTCTCTCTCTCTCTCTCTCTCTCTCTCTCTCTCTCTCTCTAATAAAAATTGAAACAATCTATGTATTTCGATCGTATGTTTCTCTCCTAGACCTCACACATATGAGGGAATCTATTAGCACATTGATGTA
>WSFP011475911.1:0-16981 GCA_009831015.1 Picea engelmannii
TTTGTTCACAAAATGTTTCACCTCTGACCTCATGCTCGGAAAATAGTATGAATTTCTCAGTTGTGCAAATGTCTTATCATGACCAAAATGTCCAACTAAACCTCCACTGTGTTTCTCTTTCATTAGGTTATCTCTCATTGAGCATATTGGTATGTGTTGGCACAGGGGCAAACCCATGGTTCAACGCTACAACAACGCACCAACAAAACCCTAACTATCGACCCTTTCGGTAACACCTGCGAAGCAGATGAAGTCTCACCTAAGGTAGAGGCAGGGGTGATTGCAGGACTCAGGTGTCTGTAATCTTAGCTAGGATCCAAATATGTGATTACACACTTAACAAAGCACTTAGCATCAATAGTTCATCTAGAATTAACCCTTATCTCACTCCGCAGATAACACAAAGCATTGCAGTATATACTTAGATCTAAGATGATTCAACACTTAGTAGCATACAACAAACCAGATCTGGTAGACCAAGCACTTATCAACTTCATACACATCAAATCTAGCATCTATACACATCTAATAAGCACAAAGCAGAAGCAAATCTATATAAACATGTCATAGCACTTAGCAAGAGAGGGAAACCACATGTAAGTAACATCACAAAGCATGACACACAAATTTACGTGGTTCACCCCCACCCTGGGGCTACATCCACCAACTCTTCTTCCCTATTATTGTTGGCGAATCGGTTACAAGCACATAGCCTCAAAACCTACTCTGCGCAGGACAGGAGATCTGTGCAACTCGCTAGATCCTCCTTCCCCAAGTAGCTCTAAGCATAAAACCTTCTTACAATCCATGCACTCAACACTTACAATACTTTCACTCAGCTCTACAAGTATATCACACAGATTATCTCTTAGCACTAAGCCACTTCTCAAGTGCCCTCAAAAGGTCCCTTCTTACGTAGCCTAGAATTCTACTTATACATTACAAAAAGGGGCCTAAACATGGGTAAACCCATGGGCTGACATCCTAGTCTCGTTACATTATCCCCAAAAACCCAAAAAGGACCCAAAAAGGGGGTCTATCTTCCACTATCTCCGCTTCACCTTGTGCTCCATCTTTGATAGTCTGTCGAAGTCCCAAAAATGGTCAAGGGTCAACAGGCCCCCAACACTCACCTGTGACTCATCCTGAGTCACTCAGGTCTAGATAACTTTGCCTCAAAGGTCTCAAGCTACTTCGACTTGTCTATGTGCTACTTCCTTTTTCTCAGCGAATTCCTAAATAACCGCTTCACTGATAGGTCCTTCCAGTAGTTGCTCGACTGTAACAACTACTTGTTCTAGTATCTTTCCTTGGCCTTCAATTTCTTCAAACAATAGATAGGCCGCCTCCTAGCTCGACTGGAGTTTCTAGGTGACTTCCATCACTCTGTTCTGTGTGGTAAGAACGAGTTGTTGGGTGGTGCATTGTTCTTGGGATCTCTTCATCCTCTTGATGGGTGACAAGAGCTTGAGTTGCGCCTGTACTGTATCTACGTGCTGCTTTTCTTCCTGGATTTGGGACTCCAATTTCTTCAACTCTGGGTCTTCGGATAATTGTTCATATATCTACATGCTTCTTCTACTTAACTATTTGCATTATGCATCAAGTGTTTTAATCCTCTTGACTACGCTCTGAGCATTCAATTCTCATTGGTTGCGCACTTCTTGAGGGGCACTTGGTATAGTTTGAAGCTCTAATTCCACGACCCTTTGTTGACGCTGCTAAATAAATTCAACAAGCTTCATCACTTGATGTTCGAAGGGTTCTTCTCTTTTTTGTTCTAATCCAGTGACGGAGTGAAATGCTCGGTTAACTGCTTCTTCCATCCTGATCTGCTTCGTGAGTAGTTTCTCTTTCTCCTTTTGGATCTTCGCTCTATCTTCTTCAATTTTTCCTTGGAGATCATCCTTCTCTTGTTGCGTGGCTTGACGTTGTTCTATGATTTCCTCTTGTACTTTATTTAAGGCCTGAGTAACCTGTGCTTTTTCTTCATGTGCATGTTAAGGGCGTACTTTGACTATATCAGCAATCTTGCAGAGTTGAATTGATTCTTCTCCCACTTCTGTTGTTCCTTCTGGCAGAAGCGCAATAGAGATTGCATGACTAGAATGGAGTGAAAGTTGCACTTCTTGGAGCCCAATTTCAATCCGGTTATATATCTTCTCCTACTTCACTTCCTTCTTTTCTATTATCTCTTCTATGGCTTCATTCATAGTTGCGAGGAGGAAACTAAAGTCATCTGGAGTGAGTGTGGTATGCATCTTAGTTACAGTTGCTTTCTATTTCTTTCGGGAGGGAGACTTTGGAGGTGACCCTTTTCTCTTCTTTATAACTTTGACTTCATCTTTCGGTCTCTATTCGACTTCCTCTAGGTCTTCACCATTACCTCCTTGATCTGGTGTGATGGAAGTCATCCTTACAGATCTGCTATCTACATCCTAAACCTCTTCAGGCTTCTTCTTCTTCTTTGTCTTACTGGGCCCAGGTGTGTCCTGTGCAGCTTATGGGTTGTTGATGTCTAAAATGTCCACTAGATATGCTGCAACAAGGAGGTCCACCGACCATTCCTTGGTGATCTCTTATAGGTCTTCTTCTGTCAGCTTATAATAGGATTGAAGTTGTTCCTGGTGCTCATCGACGCATGGAGTTAGGTATATAAAGTGGCATTCCATGCTGAACTTTATCATAGGTCAGAACCTTTGTAAAGTGTTCAGGGTTATGATAGGTTCACCCCCTATGGCTTCTTTCAATTGGTTATAATACGTGTGGAAAATGACATTTGATTTCCATTGCTTGTTCATGTCGGTAGAGCACCACAATGTACTGAACTTCGCGGCTAGTGGCTCAAAGGGGTCGAGGTCTGAGAAGGTTGTGCCTTTCGGTAGCTCCCATGCAACAAAAGTGATCAGTATTAGAATCCACCTAATATGGAATTCATTCCCTTGATCCTGGGCTTCTCTACAATCAATCCCTAGCTGGTTTACCAGGTACTTCGCCCAGTTCATTTGTAGTCCCTCTGTGCATTTTCCTGCGAGGTCAACTATGAAGGCTGATACTTGTGTAGGTTGATTCTTATGTACCATCTTTCCTGTGATCAGTTGACATGCGAGGAACACTACACCACTTTCAATAGAGGCTACCTTGTAGCCTCGCACATGCTTCTCGACATTGCCATAAGCTTCTTTAATATTTTGTGAAAGAGTACAATCTGCAATCTTTCCAGGGTAGTAATCCTGGGGATCAGGGCCCTACATGCCAAGCCCGGTGATCCTATTGATCAATGTCATATCAATAGTTATGTGATAGTTTAACCATAGGTATCCTCTGTGGTAACTTGCTAGCAGCAATTTTACACAAGCATTCACCTCCTGGTGTCTGCCAAAGTGTGGTATTTTCATAACGTTGAGAAAAGTAGACTACATGAGGTTCATCATCCATTTCTGAGGGACGATCTTTGAATTATTTATCTTAGTTATTTTCAAGTACTTATACGGGGTGAGCATTCTATAAACCTTATGTTCCCCCAGGTTGAAGTCGCAAAACTTCAACGTTGTAACCTTGTCTTGATCTACGTAGTAGGTGCGTACTCCTTTCATTATATATGCAGTGACTAGGGTGTATTCAAACTCTCTAGGGACACTGTCCCTACTAATCGCACCGCTCAGAGGGGGTATGTAAGTAGGTAGGATGGATGGAACTAACTTTGCATTAGCTATGTCATCTTTATGCTTAGTTCTCCTTTCCACGTCGGCTCGAGATGTTCCTACTTGAGCAGTCGACGGGGAGGCTTGCACTCCTCTCGTTGATGATGGTTGGACTCCGGTGGACATTCCTCTTTCCAACATGAATCTCTCAGTCATTAAATCGAGAAGGACCTCTGTAATGGATTCCTCAACTGCGGTCAGCTCATCAAACATACGCACTCAGAAAATATTATCGGGGCACAATGATCTCAGATATTGCACTAGGATGAACAATCTGCTTGCAATGATCACTGTATACAATCACTAATTCTGCGGGCTTCAAATTTTCAGTTGGAAAAAGTGTTCTTCGGGCATGGCGTGACGAGCTAAATAGGAAATTCATCAACAGTCTACTTGAAATGGGTATGAAGCTTCCATTATCATAGATATTTCTGTTATGGTGAGGTCCAACGGTCTGGCGGTGATCCTTCAATTCTTTTAAGTCGAATGGGTATATCGGTCCAATAGCTAGATTTCTTCGCCACGGCGAAGTGCCATATGTCATTGTTTTGATATCTCAGCGAAGTTCAATTATGTGATTTTTCCTTCTGCAGTGGTCCACCTGGGCTATCTTGTAACTTTTCAATCTTCTCCTTTTTCTTACTTAATTTTCTAGCCTTCTTCCTGGTAGTCTTCAACTCGGTCGATCTTTTCCTGTTCTGATTCCTATCTTCTCTCGACATAGTCACTTCGCACTGCTGAGATTCTTTCTTCAGATTCGAGGTAATACTCCTTCAACATATGGATTAGGTATTTCAATCTTCTTTGGTTCCTCTAATGCACTTATAGCTTCGACATCCAAGTCCCTAGTGTTCAATAGATTAGATATGTTCTCTTGTTCTTCCATCAAGTAGGTGATCCTTCTAGTCATAAATTCCATGAGTTCTTGCTTCTTCTGTTCTAGGTCTTCCTTTTCTTCTTTTCTTCAGATCTGGTCTTTTTCAATCCAGATCTTTCCTAACAAAGCTAGAAATGGGGTATGGTCCTTAATAAATTTAATAACTTCGAAATCTTCCTCCGTCGAATATCCATGGGTACTCATAGCTATCTGGGAAATCCTGCCACATAGGGTTACCATTTTTCCTTTAAACAACCCTATTTTTCCTAGTAAAGGAACCATAGCATGCCTTGCTAGGGTTTCCCAAGTGCTTTCTGTCATAATGTTCATATGTGTTTCCTCATCCAGAGCACCGTAAATGTCGAAGTCTCATATTATTACTTCGATTTTCTCCTTTTCTTTGAAGATCTCTAACAAACTGGCATCTTTATGTTCATTCAGGGTTTCTTTCATTTTCAGTAACATAATCTTTGATTCTTTCTGGCGTTCTTCTACAATCTTAGTCTCTTGATCTCCTTCAGGGTTTTCTTGCTCCATATTCATCTTTTCAAGTCTAGCAATCATTCTAGGGAAATCCAGTACTTCATGGTCCATAAGATTACAACAAAGGCAACTGGGTTTTCTCCCAGGGCATTCCTTATCAAGATGTCATGGTCTTCTGCAACTGTAACGAAGAGTTAATCCTCTCTTTCTCTTCAATGATCCCCAACTTTTCATGTACTGCATGCTAGGATCATAATGGCTAGCCTACAAAAATTTCTTTCTAGGATCTTGCATCCACTCGTTAGTCCAAACATTCTTTCTATGCATAGGTATAACATATATTTCATTATTCTTATTAGATCTATTCATATCAAATTTTCTTTCATCTAACAATGCCCTATTTTTCAAGCTAGGACAAAATCTATCAAGCATACCTAAATTCATGTTTTAGAAACAAAAATTTTCACTTATTGAGCACAAATCTTCCAGATCTAAAACCTTTCACTATTCTTACCTTTATCAGAGCACAAAGCTTACAGATCTTACCTATTTTCTTTAGATCTTGCTTCTTTTCTTCAGCACAAAGCTTCGTGGGTCAAGTAGAGTACTACACATCAGAGCGACAGATCTACACACAAAGTTTCCATAAGTTCAGGACGGATCTTTTCACAAAGCTTCTTCTTCCTTAGTTCCCAGCAATCACAGTTATAGGTCCCAACAACAGAACCATCTGTTGGCACAGGGGAAGACCCAGGGTTCAACGCTACAACAACACACCAACAAAACCCTAACTACAGGCCCTTTTGACAACACCTGCAAAGTAGATGAAGTCTCACCCGAGGTAGAGGTAGGGGTGATTGCAGGACTCAGGTGTCTGCAACCTTATCTAGGATCCAGATCTATGACTACACACTTAACAAAGAACTTATCATCAATAGTTAACCTATAATTAACCCTTATCTCACTCTGTGGATAACACAAAGCATTGCAGTATATACTTAGATCTAAGATGATTCAACACTTAACAACATACAACAAACTGGATCTGGTAGACCAAGCACTTAACAACTTCATACACATCAAATCTATCCTCTATACACATCTAATAAGCACAAAGCAGAAGTAAATCTATCTAAACATGTCATAGAAATTAGCAAGAGAGAGAAAACACATGTAAGTAACAGCACAAAGCATGACACAAAAATTTATGTGGTTCACCCCCACCCTAGGGCTACGTCCACCAACTCTTCTTCTCTATTATTGCTGGCCAATCGGTTACAAGCACAGAGCCTCAAAACCTACTCCGTGCAAAACAAGAGATCTGCGCAGCTCACTAGATCCCCCTTCCCCAAGTAGCTCTAAGCATAAAACCTTCTTACAATACATGCACTCATCACTTACAATACTTTCACTCATCTCTGCAAATATATCACACAAATCAGCTCTTAGCACTAAGCCACTTCTCAAGTGTCCTCAAAAGGTCCCTTCTTACATAGCCTAGACTTCTACTTATACATTACAAAAAGAGGCCTAAACATGGGTAAACCCATGGGATGACATCTCGATCCCGTTACATTATCCCCCAAAACCCAAATAGGGGGTCTAGCTTCCACGATCTTCGCTTTGCCTTGCGCTCCATCTTTGACAGGCTGTCGAAGTCCCAAAAATGGTCAAATATGACCAAGTGTTCCTCAAAACTTGGTCAAGGGATAGCAGTATGAATAGCTGGCTCCCTTTCAACAATAATGCATCCTGGATCAAATATTTTGTCCATGGGCTTCTGTCTCCCAACAAAGGATTCTTACATGCCTCATAATCCTCCTTAAAATCTGGATCTTCTCGATACATCTCCTTGAGGTGTTCAAACCCTAAGGTCTCCACTTGGAATTCATGTACAATCAAAATCCTCTTGCTCAAAGCATCTACAAATTTGTTAGCAGTTCCATTTATATTTTTAATAACAAAAGTAAAATTTTGCATAAATTCTACCCATCAAGCATGTCTCTGATTCAACTTTTCTTGCCTAGTAATAAACTGCAAAGCTTGGTTATCATTGTACAAGACAAATTCTTTAGGAATTGGATAGTGCCTACACTTATTCAAATATTGAATCACTGAATAAAATTCTTTGTCATATGTGGAATACTTCTTCTTGGTGTCATTCAACTTCTCACTGAAATAAGTGATTGGCCTATTATCACAACTCAAGACTTCTCCAATAGCTACTCCACTTGCATAACATCTCACTTGAAATGTTTTTCCAAAATCTGGTAAGACCATAATTGGTTGTTCTGTGATCTTGTCCTTCAACACCTTGATTCCTCTGTCCAATTAAAATACTTGTGTTTCTTCTTCACAATGTCCAACATGGGTGTACATATACCACTGAAATTTCTGATAAACTTTCTATAAAAACTTGCTAACCCATGAAAACTTCTTACCTCAAATATGCTTCTTGGAGATGGTCATTCTTTGATTGCTCTCACCTTTTCTAGATCCATCTTCAATTCATTTGAAGAGATCACAAAACCCAAGTATATGAGTTATGTCTTCATACAAGATATTTTCTTCAGATTTATCAGTAATTTTTCTTGTTGCAACCTTCTCATCATTGATGTCAAATGTTTTAAGTGGTCTCCCTCTGTCTTACTGAAGATCGGTATTTCATCCAGATACACTATGACAAATTTTCCTATGAAGTCTTTCAATACTTCATTCATTAATCTCATAAATGTTCTTGGAGCATTTTTCAACCCAAATGGCACGACCAACCATTCAAACAACCCTTCATTTGTCTCGAATCTTGTCTTCCATTCATCTCCCTCTCTCACTCTTATTTGATGATACCCACTCCTCAAGTCTATATTGGAAAAATAGCTTTCTCCACTCAAACAATCCATCAAATCATCCATCATGGGTAAAGGAAATATATACCTAATGGTGATCTTATTGATGGCTCTGGAATCTATACACATTATCCATCCCCCATCCTTCTTTGGAATCAACACAGTTGGTATTGCGCATGGGATTAGGCTTTCCCCGACCAAACCTTTATCAAGGAAAACTCTTGGAATTGATTTTTGAATTCCTCATTCTCTCTAGGTGTCAACCTATAAGCTTCTTTGTTTGGTAAACTAGCTCCTGGAATAAGGTCAATATGATGGCTTATACTCCTAATGGGTGGCAATGAGTGAGGTAACTCATCCACTACTATGTCAGCAAAATTCTCTAACAGTTCATGGATTTATTCAGGTAAATATTCCACAAAAGTATTTGTAAGGATAACACTGGGCTTCCTCACTATAGAAAACTGCATCTCCTGCTCCTTCTTGACTTCATTCAAGAGTTCCTTCCCACTCATGAGAAGTATACTTGAAACAGATTCCCTCTTTTTCTCTTTGTTTTCTATTGGAAACAACATATGTGTCCTAATATTCTTTTCTAAGGTATAAGTATTCTTCCTCCCATAACTTTTATGTCAAACTGCCATGGTCTCCCCAATAAAATATGACATACATCCATAGGAATTACATCACGTGATATTTCATCCCTATAACCCCCTATTTTAAATTCAACTTGGCATTGTTGACTTACCATTACTTGATGTCCTTTCTACAACCATGATACCTTGTATGGGTTTGGATGTGTAGTTGTCTTAAACTCCAGTTTCTCCACCATCTCTATGGATACTAGATTTTCAGTGCTCACATTGTCTACGATCTCCTTGAAAACTCTGTCTTTCGTCTCGAAAGCGGTTCTAAATAGACTTGTTCGTTGAACTAATTCCTCTACCTCATTCTCTATCTTAAGAAGAACTTTCCTCATCATGAGGTTCTTTCTTCTTTCTATTGCTTCTTCTTCCACATGCTTCAGTGCTTCAGAAATGTGTGCTTCTCCTCCTTTAGTGTCTTTCTTCCTCTCTATACATTCCCAAGACATGTGCCATGTATTTCCATAAGCATAACATCTAACTTCACCTTCTTTGTCTCTTCCTCTTCCTCTAGGAAAATATCTTCTTCCTCCATGTTGTCATTCCTTAGAGCTTCCACCTTTTTCAGGGTGACTATGATTCTTTCCAGCTTCATGCTTTGGTTTCTGGAACTTCTCTCTGCTGGTTCCCTTACCTCTGCTTGAATTTCCTCCTTTGTTTCATTGGCTTTGCTTTTTGGCCAATTTCTCTTTGGCTTTCAAGACTTCTAGATAAGAATCCTCGACTTTACTAATAGACATGATGTTGATCTTCTATTGCATTTCATATCTCGGTCCATTCATATACCTGGTTTTCTTTTCATCATCATTCTCTTTTTGTCCAGCCCTCATGTTCAGTTTGTAAAATTCTTCAGTGTATTCCTTCACTGATAAGATTTTATGTCTCAGGTTCTGCAATCTTCTAAACAGATTGATTTGATAGTCCTTTGGGATAAATTTTTATTTTACCTTGGCTACCATCCTATCCCAGCTTTTAATTTTCCTCTTGCCCTTGCATCTATGATTGGCTTGTAGTTTGTCCCACCATAGTGTTGCATGACCCTTCAATCTTTTCATTGCATGCTTCACCATCTTGTCTTATTTAATATCTTTGTAATCAAAGTAATTTTCCATAGCACATACCCAATCCAACAATTCGTCAACTTCTAAATTACCTTCATACATTGGTACCTCTATTTTTTCTCTAGATCCTATTCTTGAAACAAATTTCAATAAGTGGTCTTTTGGAGCATCCTCTACTACATTTTCTTCGACCTCGATCTCTTCGCTTTCAGCTTCACTGATATCTCCAATGTATGGTGTTCTCCTCTGCATTGTTTCCATGGTGTCCAGTCTCATTCTGATTCACCTCATTTCTTCTTCCAATTATGGATTCGCTCTGTGTCTTCTAGGTGGCATGATTCCACTACTTCACCTTTTGATATCTAAAAATAGAATCAACTCTTGATACCACTAATGATATCAATTTATCTCATTTCTCCTTTGTATGTTGTCTGCAAACAAATTCAATTGCTATGATACCACCTAATGTAGCCCCCCCTACTCTCCTTCAGGATACACGACCTCCCAGTCAAGGATCTTTGATTCTCTGAGTCAAATTGACTCTTTTAAACCTTGATGGTATCACTTTGTAACTAAACACATGCCCTTTTGGCTTCTAGTGCAGGTCTTATGATACTCGTGACCTCTCCCCGTGATGTTGAGCTATTGTGTTTCAGGTGCTAGCCCCTTTTCCATTATCTCCTTCCTGGATGTGACCTTGGGATATGACCTCACATAAACATGTCATTGGGGGGTGACCAAAAGTGGTTTGAAACCAAACTTCTTTTATCCCCACAATTCACTACCAATCGCCATGGGTCCCTTTTGCAATATTGTGGTTTTGATTGCGGCCAACTCTCAAATTTTTAAATCTCGAGCACTTTCTATCCCCGCAATTCAACGTGACTGTTGATCTTGTAATCTCAGCGATGCTTCCTAACCAAAGTTTGAGATCTACCTCCTTTCCTTCCTTATCTTCAGAGCACACTTTCCTAGATATTCATGATCTATCGATGTCTGTCCCTTTCCAATCAATGGTTGTGATTTTCTTCGGAAATCCGGTCTTCATATTTTTCAACTCTCAACCTTCACTTTCTCCCAGAATTATTTCATCCAGATTTCATGATCTATTGATGTGCGTCTCCCACAAATTGACGACTACGATTAGCTTTGGCTCTTCGGGTTCATAAGTTTCAACTTTCCTCCTCCGCTTTCTCCCGAATCACTTTCTCCTAAATGACAGATATTCTACCACGTGCCCTCCCCAAATCAACACCTATGGTTCACTTGGGCTATTCGGGCTTCAGGAGTTTTAATTCTCCACCTTTGCTTCCTCCCGAAAAACTTCCACCTGAAGTACACGATCTGTGGACGTGTGTCCTTCTGGATCCGATGACCACTATCTACTTCGGTTACTCGGGCTTCGGGAGTTTCAACTCCTACACACTCGCTTTCTTTCAAAGTGTTTTTACCCGAAGTATCCGATATTTTGACACATACCTCCTAGAGATCAACAGTGAGGATCTACTTCGGCTCTTCGTCGATTTCACCTCCTCCTTGTCTACAAAATTTTGAAGTTGTATATCTTGCACCACCTATCCCTCTGGATGATGGATGTTCCCTAATCACTTCGGGACTTCAAGACTTCGGTCATTCCGCTCTCAAATGCACACAAAGGGTTAAGGCCCATGCACTTTACCTTGATCAAATTACGGTTGATCCTTGTGCTCATATCCAACAGCTGTTGTCGCTCCTCCTCCTGAGATTTTGATTTTTTCCGACTTAGAAGACTTTGTAAGTTTTCAAAGGATTCAACCTTTCCTCCTCCCAATATTATGGTCTCTTGGATCTAGTCTGCACTCCTGAAAGAGCTATCCCTTATGAGCTTGGTTCCTTTTATGATTTTGATCTATCGCGCACTCCTTGCGGTCCTAGAATCTCGACAAACTCGGATCGAAAGATTTCTTCGAAACAAATTCTTCCTGCATTCCTTGCACTCCTCTATTCTGGTTCTTCAACGCTTAGTCTCTCCTTGACGTTGTGCACTCCTTGTACTTGTTCTAATTTCTTTTTATTCCTTCTAAACTCTTCTAATTCAATTCAAGACTCTGTCGACGCACTCCTTGCGTACTATATGCACACCTTGCATACGAGTTCTCAGAAGCGAAATGATTGAAACTTATCCAGTTTGTCACAAAATCATATGATCAACCATAAACAATATTTTACGAATGAAATGAACTAAAACACACACAGAATGCATCATTCATTAAATCATACATCAAAATTAACATTGTCCAAGGAGTTGGAACAATTATGTCTGTTCTATTCATTCAAGAAAAAATTACATAGTATTATCATTCTTCATTGTATCTTTGTTACTCTCCTCTACTCTGCTCTCTACTCTATGTTGGACAACTGAGAGGGCGGGGGGGGGCGTGAATCAGTTGTTACTGGGCTTAAACACTTATGATTATTTTAAACTCTTTACAGAGCATTTAATGATAGTCACAATAATGCAGGGAAGTAAGCAATAGAACATTCAGCATCAGTCACACATATGAGATACACAGAGACAGATATTTCCTGAGCAAACCCATACAGGGTAAAAACCTCTTCTTATTTATATGATAAGTAATCTTTACATTCTTTACATTATCATACATATGAGCACCAACTCGTAATGAGGTCACAACCTTTGTTTTGCAAGCTACTACTTGTTGAGAGCACCAACTCTTTGGATTCTCTAGCACCAACTAGAAGGAAGCACCAACTCCCTGGTTTCTCTAGAACCAACTAGAAGGAAGCACCAACTCCCTGGTTTCTCTAGCACCAACTAGAAGGAAGCTACAACTCCCTATGTTCAAGCACCCACTTGAAGCTCTGAGGACAATAGTCCTCCCTAGCACATCCCTACCACCCTGAAATATAAATCTTTGCTATTAAGACTTATTACAGCGATATAAAGTTCTTCAATGGCTTACCAGTCTCATCATTGTTATGCTACACTACGCTGCTTTGTCTGCATCAATGTCTTCTACACACTCCTTGCGCTTTCTGTTCTTTTGTCTTTTATGATCTTTGCACCATTCCCCTTCTGTGCATTTCTGCTGCTGCGCTCTACCTCCTTCTTCACACCTCAATCACACTTAACCGCAACAATGCAGATCTCTTCTTTGTTCTACATTCTTATAGTCTTTTTTCTCCTTGTGCATGCAATATGCACCAAGTTCCTACATGCTCTCTCCCTCCCACTATTCTCCACAGTGGGATGTTTACTCGCACTTCCCTTTGCCACCTCTCCCTCCTTGCAGCCTCAACTGCCTATCCCTTCTGCTTCTCCTCTTCATGTCAAGTACTCTACCTGATCATCATTGCAACTCTTCAGCTTCTCTGGCGGTTCCACCCACACATCCAGCATCACTGGGTGTTATACTGAGATTCCTTGGCCTATCAAGCTATTGAGACTCTTCATCTTCTTCATCATAGTCGAGTTCATCCCCTGGAAGAGACCATCAATCGTTTCTATCAGTTACACTGTGAAGTGAAACAGTAGCCCTCCGATCATATTCAAAATCACCTGCACCATTGCATTGGATCCATAGGATCTTGCGTTTAATTCACATTTCGGCATTTTGGGATTTTAGCATTCCTATGGTAGAGTTTCTTGACGCTCCATGTCGAGGTCCCCGAAACTCCGAAATTGAGCTTGGTTGCACTAGCTCCTTCCTTCATCTTCCCCCGATGTGACCAATGGTTGTGACCATAGGCTGAGCCAAAACATGTTTCGCATTTCGGCAATTTGGCAATCCTGTTGTGAGGCATTTTGACTCTCCAAGTCGCGATCTCCGAAACTCTGAAATGGAGCTTGCCACTTCAAATTTTTCTCTACAACTCTTCGATGATGTGACCATCGAAATATGACCCCTCTCCAATCACACAAGAGCTTAGATCTCCAGATCAACGGTCCTCGATCCGTGGTGATCGGACGACTATCCTCTGCCCCGGGACTTCAGCCTTCGAGACTTTGGGGGAGTGATGGAGTTAAGAACTCCCGAAGCAAAAACTCCTGGAGTGAGGTCAGTCTTGCGTCACTCGATGACATGTCGTGACCCGAATGGCTATCATGTGTCACTTAGAATTGTGATTTTCAGTCGCTTGAAATGCCAAATCAACTTGACACTTGTCATTGTCTAATCGTGCCACGTGTCATAGTCTTCCACCTATCCTTTTTTACATGGTCTGCCACATTCGCCTCCTGGATCTGTCAGCCCAGATCACTTCATGATTTCACATATCGTGATTTTGTCACTCTTGATGTGAATGTTCTTCACTTCCAAGTCTCGATCTACGAAACTCCAAAATGAAGTTAGATCAACTTTTCGGCTTTTTTCACTTCGCAACTTCGGGATTCCTATCGTGAGAGTCCTTGACATCTCCAACTCCCAGTATCCAAACCTCTGGTATGGAATCTTTGACATTTCACGATTTCTCATTTCGCAACTTCAGGAATCCTGTGATGAAGAGTCTTGACTCTTGAATCCTCCAACTCCTGGTATTTGAAACTCCGAAATGGATTCTTTGACATTTCGTGATTTCCTGTGATGAAGAGTCTTGACTCTTGACTTCTCAATCTCTCGGTATCCGAAACTCTGAAATGGAGTCTTTGACATTTCGCAATTTCGCATTTCGTGACTTCGGGTTTTGCGACTTTGGGTTTCCTGTGTTGAAGAGTCTCGACTCTTGACTTCTCAATTTCTGGTATCTGAAACTCCGAAATGGAGTTTACGCTTCTGATCTTTCCATGCCATTATCCCTGCACTGTTGATCTTGTTTGCCTATTTGTTTGCCATCAAATGAACAAGCACACTTTTTCACTCTACGTGCACCTCTGCACTTTCTCTTCTGAGATTATGTTGTCCCTTTTTTGCCATCGCTACATACTTTGATATTGCCATCAATGACAAGCACACCTGCTTGTAAGCATGCCAACAATCTCCCCCTTTTGCATTGATGGAAATCCTGAACGAGTTCGCTAAACTGTTTGGACCTCCAATTGTAACATCTGGTCCGGACCACTCCTTTTCTCCCCCTTTGACATCAATGTCAAAGAAAGCATGCTCCCCCTGAGATGTTTCAGTATTTTTAGGAGGTATCAGATATTCAATCGATAAAAATCTCCCCCTAGTAGGATGCACTCTCTTAGGTGTGAGACGAGATGACACCCAGCTTCTTTCAGAGATATTCAAATGGTGTCTTGGCATGTAATGGACCTGAACAACCTTATTGGTGACCTACTCTCTCAGAAAATGGTATTTTATGGGAATATGCTTGGTCTTGGAATGGAATACAGGATTCCTAGACACACTAATGGCACTAGTGTTATCACAATGAATTGGTATCGGTGCTGCATATTTTACCTCCAAGTCTTCAAGTGTCTGAATCATCCATAATACCTGAGTGCAACAGGTAGCAGTAGCAATGTACTCTGCCTCTGTAGTTGATGAGGAAATGGAACCTTGCTTTTTACTAAGCCATGCTACTAATGAGTCACCCAGGAAGAATGATCCTCCATTGGTTCTTTTTCTCTCATCAACACAATTTGCCCAATTTGCATCTGAATAGGCAGTTAACTAAAAATTATGATTTATGGGATACCACATACCATAAGTCATTGTTTCTTTCAAATACCTAAATATCCTTTTGACAGCTTGCAAATGACTCTATTTAGGTGCAGACTAATATCTTCCTACCATTCCAATAGCATGCATTATGTCTGGGTGAGATGTTGTGATGTATAGTAGGTTGCCTATCATTGACTTATATGAACTTTGATCAACATCAAGTGAGTCATCATCCTTGCTTAATTTTCATCCAGTAACCATAGGTGTACCCATAGGTTTAGAATCTTCCATTTGAAATCTTTTCAACATTTCTCATAGATATTTTTCTTGAGAAATGAACATCCCTTCAGACCTTTGAGTAATTTGCAGACCAAGAAAAAATGGCAGTTCACCTATCACAGACATTTCAAACTCAGACTCCATGGTAGAAGCAAACCATTGTACCAATGGATCCTTATTACATCCGAAGATGATGTCATCTACATAGACCAATACGATGAGCAAATCATTATCTTTTGTTTTGATATACAGATTGTTGTCAATTGTTCCTCTCTTGAACCCTTTGTATTTGAGATACGTATCCAGTCTGTGATACCAGGCTCGAGGGGCTTTTTTTAACCCATATAAAGCTTTCTTCAGCTTTCATACTAAGTCAGTGTTATCAGATAGTTTGAAACCCTCTGGTTGTTCCATATAGACTTCTTCACTTAAATATCCATTTAGAAAAGCTGACTTAACATCCATTTGATAGACTTTAAACCTTTTATGACAAGCATAGGCAAGAAACATTCTAATAGCTTTTAATCTTGCTACGGGCGAAAATGTTTCATCAAAATCCAGTCCTTCTATTTGATCATGTCCTTTACATACCAATCTTGCTTTGTTCCTGACAACTTGTCCCTGCTCATTCAACTTATTCTTAAAGATCCATTTGGAACCAATGATATTTTTACCTTTAGGTCTATGAACCATCTCCCACGTATTGTTTTTCTCAATCCGATCAAGTTCATCATTCATTGCTTTAACCCATTGGTCATGTTTGCTAGCTTCTTTAAAATTCTTGGGTTCCAACAAGGATATGAAAGCTATATGTGATTGTTCAGTGTCTTTGATTATCTTTCTTCTGGTTTGTACACCTTTGTCTTTTTCACCAATTATCTGACTTGCAGGATGATTCTTTTGAGTGATTCTGGAGGAAGAATTTGAAGTTGTCTGCTGATTTGAATCTATCTGAGTATCTGTATCTTCATCCAGATTCTTTGTTTTCTGATTCTTGGACCTGTTCATCTTCATATTTAGTTGTGTCCTCTATAGACGACTCATTATTGTACACCTCTCTTGCTGGGATTCCTTCATCAACTTTTATGTCAATATTGTCAACCATTTTATGCAGACTCATATTATAGCATATGTATCCTTTACTGTTTGTAGAATACCCTAAGAAGATACCTTCATCAGCCCTATCATCATATTTTCCAAGGTTCTCATCATTATTCTTTATGTAACATTTACTCCCAAAGACTTTGAAGTGTTTGATTGAAGCAAGTCTCCCATACCATAGTTCATAAGGTGTCTTGTCACTTTGTGTTCTGAGGTGGGCTTTGTTAAGAACATGGACTATTGTGTGTATTTCTTCTACCCAGTAGGTTTGACCAATTTTCTTCTCATTCATCATTGACCTGACCATTTGTTTCCCTATTCTTTTTTGCCTCTCAACTACTCCATTTTGTTGAGGAGTTCTTGGGATTGTGTATTCTCTCTTG
>WSFP011475914.1:0-16981 GCA_009831015.1 Picea engelmannii
TGATTTCAATAGAGGTTGTCAAGTGGCTGGACCTACCAATGAAACTGCACCCACAACCCTACACCATCGGTTGGCTTCATCAAGGAAGAGATCTTTGTGTCATCCAACAGTCTTGTCTGCCCTACAACATCTATTCTTTCAAAGATGAGGTACTCTGTGATATTTATCCCCTTGAATTTTGTGATGTTCTTTTAGGAAAACCATATTTGTGGAAGCGTCATGTTGTGTATGAGTCTAGACCCCGTAGTGTTATTATTATTTTGGGTAGACAATTGTATAGGATCCCAGAGGTGGCACCTCCTACTGCTATTTCTTTAATATATGCTAAGCAATGCAGTGATGTCATTTCACAGACTGGGAAGTTTGTCTTCTTTGTGATCCATTCTCACAGTAACTAGAAGGTCACCGCGACATCCATGGCCTCTACACAATGCCTCTCTTTGCAATAGAAGCAAGTGGATGAGATTGTGGAAGAATACAAAGACATATTCACATCACCTATAGGGGTACCGACACACTACCAAGTCAAGCATCCAATTGATATGAACCCTGATGCACCTCTACCTAATGGACCAATATATTGGTGCTCACTAATGGAGAATGATGAAATCAAGCATCAGATCCAAGAGATTCTTCAAAAGGGGCACATCAAACCCAACTCCTCCCCTTGCAGAAGATTGATTATATTGGTGCAGAAGAAGGATGGGACTTGGTGACTCTGCATTGGTTACAGAGCCTTAAACAAAATCACAGTCAGGAACCGCTACCCCATCCCCAGGATTGATGACCTTCTTGAACAACTCAAGGGGGGGAATTTATTCAACAATATTGACCTGAAGTCTGGCTATCGCTAGGTTCGCATTGAACCAACTGATGTATGGAAGATAACCTTCAAGTCTAAAGAAGGTCTTTATGAATGGCTAGTCATGCCCTTTGGCTTAAAAAATGCACCATCCACTTTCATGAGGTTGATGGATGATGTATTGATACCCTTCACCAACTACTTTGTGGTAGTATATTTGGATGAAATCCTCATCTTCAACAGAACATGGGAGGAGCACATGCGACATATTCAACAGGTTTTGAGCACTCTACGTAGCACAAGCTTTATGACAACTTGAAAAAATGATATTTTGGCATGAACATGGGACAATACCTAGGCTAGATTGTTGATGAGAATGGGGTACATGTTGATCCAAATAAGATCCAAGTCATTTGTGAGTGGCCAGCCCTGACCACAATGACCGAGCTTCAGATATTCTTGGGACTAGCCAATTTCTACCCATGGTTCATGCTAGGATTCTCCCATGTTGCATGGGCCCTTAGCCAGGTGACCAAGGGTGGTGGTAGGGCCAAGTTTGTGTGGGGGAAGGAGAAGAAATGACCATTTGATGATCTGAAACATCGCTTGTTCTCAACTCCAGTACTCTCCTTACCTGATCTGTAACAACCATTCGAGATTGAGACTAATGCATCTAACTATATTGTGGGCACAGTCCTCACTCAACGTGGGAATCCTATGGCATACCATAGTGAGACACTCTCTGATAGTGTCTGGAAATACCACACCTATGACAAGGAAATGTATTCCATTGCCCAAGCCTATCGTCAATGGAAACATTACATTCTGGGGAAAGAGACGATCATACACACTGATCACAAGCCTCTGCCATCAGAAGTGGTCCACCTACCTGAAGTAGTTCCGTATCAACATCAAGTATAATATAGATATCTCCAATCATGTCATTGAATGCCTTAGTCGGCCTCTTGTGGCTGAACTCACCACTTTGCTCCACTCATGTGGACATGAAACATCGAAGTGGACCCAACTTTACCAACAAGATCCAGACTTCACCACCACATATCAACTCTTGGGTAAAAGAACCACTATCATTGACTTTCACATTCAGGATAGACTCTTATGCCACCTGGTCCATCTATGTGTTCCTACAAGAGAGTGTGAAAACATGATTTGGGAAGCCCACTACAGTCGGCTGGCAGGACATTTTGGTGTAGAGAAAACTGTGGTCATTCTTCAGAAACATTTTTATTGGCCAAAACTTCGATAGGACGTCAGCAAGTATATAAAGTCTTGCACTGCCTACACCATTTCCAATCTAGCCATCAAGAAGCAAGGCTTATACACCCCTCTTCCTATTCCCTGGAAGCTATGGGAATCCATCTCCATTGATTACATGTCTATTTTTCCATCCACCAAGCATGGAAATGACTGTGTGTTTGTGTTTGTTGATCGGTTCTCAAAGATGTCCATCCTCACAACCTGTAAGAATAATTTCACAGCAGTAGATACTACCAAGATCTTCTTCGAATGATTTTGGGTCCACTTTGGGATACCACAGACCATCATCTCTGGCTGAGATAGGTTTCTCAACACCTTTTGGTTGAGTCTCTGGTCTTTGTTGGACACCATGCTCACAAAATCCACTACTTTCCACCCCCAAACTGATGGCCAAAATGAGGATGTCAATCAGATGGTTATGCACATCCTACGCATGTACAATTCTAAGCATCCCCGAACATGGGACAAGAGTCTCCCATATGTCCAACACAATTACAACAGGGCTCTCCATAGTTCCACCAGACATAGCCCATTTCAGGTGGGTTTGGGATTCCAACCCTTGGGACCCATTTATGTTTCACTTACTCTTGCCACCACACAAACAGAATCCTCCCCTGATCAATCTTTGATTGACAAATCCACCAAATCCATTGAGCAAATTCAACACATCCTTTAACAGGTCCAGGAGATTTTGCATAAATTCAATGCTAAGTACAAGCAGTGCCATGATCAACATAGGGTACCACACCAGTTTTAGGTTGGCGACAAAGTCTGGTTACATCTGCAGAAGGAGCATCTCACTAGGCCCCATCGAAAGCTTCACCCACTTCATTATGGGCCTTACACTATCACCAAGGATGTGGGTAGCAATGTGTTTGAGCTCAACACTCCACTCTTCCTTGGTTTGCATCCAGTATTCAATGTGGACCTCCTTCGACCATATTTTCCACCATTATTGGACACCTTTGAGATCATTGAATAGCTGATGCCAATAGATATAAACCCTGACTACATGGAGCAAGCATCCACTAACCAGATAGTGGACACACAAGTCAAGGGCACTCGCCAACAACGAATCCAGCTTTATCGAGTTGTCAAGGTAGGGAAACTCCTACACCAAGGAAAGTGGATCACCTGGGGCCAAATCCAGTAGAAGTTTCCTCACCTGATGGGGGAACTCAATGCAATGGAGACCATTACTTCCTAAGGGAGGAGGATTGATCCAGATGGATATTGGTGGCCACCCACCTATTCCAACTGGCTCCTCGTGTTCATTTTTTATTCATCACGTCTTTTTGTATTGCTTTATAATTTTGAGTTCTACACTTTATAGGGTTGTCTAAAGCCTCACATATTCTCTAGGTGGATACGGGTGGCCTCTCGCCTAATCCAACTGGCTTATTTTGTATTTTTTCATGTCAGCACATCTTGTTGTACTTCCAGGGTTGTTTTGGGGCCCTAAACGTTTTTTTTTTTACTTTCCACAGTCAAATTGTAGACAAAGTCAAAGTCTAATGTAATAATGTGTATTTCTCTGAAATATCTTTCCAACAAGCTATCACGTGCCTAAAACGGAGGTCGTATGAAAAAGTTATGACCCTAGGAAATTGAGGTACCAAATTACACCAACTTACCCATAGGTCCCACATTACTTTTGGTGTTTCACCTTCTAGGGTTAGGTTTTTGGATGTCTAGGTTTTTGGCATTCATGAGTAATATGAAAAGGGCCTTTGGAGCCTCATTGTAATCCATTCTGCTAAGACATATGCACATAACATCCACATCTCTTCTCAGAGATAACTACCACCATTCGAGCAAGTTTTAGTTCTACAGTTTTACAGTTTCAACCTATTTCATTATTTAATAGAAGATATCGTTCACTAGATATTTTTATTATTCTTCATATCTCTATGTTTATGATATTTAGTCTGTTAATCAATTCGTTCCTCTCCTAAATCTGTATCAATCAAGATTTCTTCTTTTCTCCTTAGGAATCAAGGCATAGAAGGTGGAACCAAAGACCCTGAAATGCCTCACCGAAGGAATGTGGCCATACCACATTTCATATGGATTATTGTTATTGATAGCATGAGATGGACACATTTTTTTGACATAAAATGCACATAAATTGCATCAACACAAAACATAAGTTTAACATTTTTTAAAAACATCATGGATCAAATCATATTTAGGAGTGTCTTGTTCATTTATTCAACTACACCGTTTTGTTGAGGATTGTATGGAATTTTAGTTTGGTGTTTGATATCATGTTGGAAAAGGTAACTTTCAAATTCATTAGATGTACATTATCTTCCATTATCAGTGCGAAGAGAGCCAATACGAGACTGAGCTTCATTTGGAATCCATACATGAAATTTTTTAAATGTTTCAAAGGCTTGTGACATATCTTTCAGCAAATACACCCAACACATCCTGTTGTAATCATCAATAAAGGACATTATATATTTATTTTCATTTGCATAAGGAACAAGCATAGGGTCGCACAAATCATAATGAATTAGTTTAAGTCTTCTACATGCTCTAGAGGTAGAATCATGGAAAGGTTTCTTTCTATGCTTTCCAAGAATATAAGCATTACATTGTTTTAGTTTTATAGGAATGGTAGGAAGACCATACATACCATTATTTCTAATTAAACAAAGCCTATCATAATTGATATGAACAAATATAGCATGCCACAAAATACTAAATGGCATTATACCTTCATCGTGATCAAAGAGGTATGCAATATTATGTGTATGGGAAGATGTCCCATTCAACTTCAATAGTCGTCCATCTTTTGTTCTAGTCATAACAAGCATGTTATCAGAATCCTTTTGCACTTCAACTTTTCCACCGATCATGTGAATAGAGTGGCCTTGTTTTATAATGAGCACAAGAGACAACAAGCTCCTTTTCAACTTAGGAAGATGAGTACATTGTGAAGAAGAAAATCTAGGCATTCATGCAACTTAAGCCTGATGGTGCCTATTCTGGAAGGTTTAAGGTTGGACTTGTCTACAAAATACACTATTCCATCTACATTATCATTGAAGTCTTCAAAAAATTATTTTTGGAATGTCATATGAGAGGTTTCTCTTGTTTCAAGAAGCCATGTATCTTTCCAAGGACCATATGTAGTGTTAAACAAATCTTTTGTTACTCCTATATTGTAGTGAGCAACAATGTAATGAGCAGATTTAGGTGAACTAATTTTTGTTGGTTTTGTGGGTTTAGCTTTGTCTTCTTTCTTCTGTCGGTATTCTTTGATCTTGTCCCATGGTACTCTACAGTATTATGCTTTATGTGACCCGTTATTTTTTCACCGAGTACAATGGAGATTGGATCTATCATTCTGGTTGTGTCTACCCCCCTGCCTCTAAAACTCTTTCTTCCACATCCTTTTCCTCTTCTGTTGATTTCTCATCGGGAAGAATTAGGTGGTTTACTCTTTTGTTTCTAAGCAGGGTAAAAAATTTCACCATTTGAAGGATTTGGCTTCTTTCCAAAGTCTTTCTCACGATCTGCAACTTTCTTTACCAGTTTTTGAAATGCCATGGATTTGATATGATTACTTACTTGCAACGATTCAAGGTAGTGAGAATATATAGGGTAGAGGGACTTAATAAAGGATGTGAGAGGGAGATCAATATTCTCTCTAGTGGCTTTAATGTCATGCATTATGGCTGTGATTGTTTAGGCCAAATCCATAAGGTCATCATTCTTCAACTCTAGGTTGAAGAGATTCAATATTAGTTGTATGAGTTCAAGCTCAGAATGTGTGTCATATAACTCATTTAATATTTTCAAGGTTCCATAGGAATCACTAATGGAAGAAATATGATTAATCACCTCTTCACTTAAGGTTGTAGAGATCATTGCATATGCCTTCTGGTCTTTGTCTTCCCATATTTCACATTCTTTGTATGTGGTCAGTATGACTGGTTTTCTACAAGGTATGCTACTCTTCGTCTTTAACACATAGGATTATTATTCATATTCTTCTTCTTCTTCTTCTTCTGGTTTTGTATCTTCTTCAGTGGTTTTGTTGCTCTAAGGGACTTGTTTTTCTTCAAAAATCCCTTTCCACGGGTAGTTGAATATCAGTGTGTTCTTGATCTTCCTATACCATTCACTATAATTCTCCTTTCCAGTCAACAACACACAGACAATGGAGAAAAGGGAATGCATTTTATTCTGTTGTATTCAAACATGTATCAAGGTGTCATAATGACACAACAATACAGTGAGGTTGCACCAATTTAAACTAAAACAAAGAGAGTGAGTGTGGTCTCCGATGGAAAAAAAAAACTCGTTATATTGGTTTATGAAGACACAGTCAAAAAAATATGGTAGTGAATAGACTATATGGAAGTCAAATGTGGAACTCTCATTCAGTATAAATATGGCACTCTCACATGGGCGATATGTGATATACAATGTGGTATGTATACAATAAAGAACTAGTGAATATTGTATGGGCGATATGTGATACACAATATGGAGAATACCAATAATAAACCACCAACGATTATACACCAATGATTATACACCAATGATAATGTATGATAGAACCAACGATTTATATAATAGTGAATGGACGTCGTAGTGATGAATAAGTTATACTAGAATGTATAATAGAACCAACAATATATACAGTGCATGGGTATTCCACCAAAATGGTAGTGAACTGGTGTTGCGCCCTCATTGATCAAGATGATCTTGTCACCTCCAAAGCTGACCTCAAACCATAGTAACGAGAATGTATATAGAGAAAATAATGAAAAAATAGATCCAACAAATGGATTTTAGCATGTGGTTACCTCTTCTCACCTAGTTGTTGACTGTGGAAAGCGTGACAAGTTGGACTAGTGAAATGGGCATGTGAAGTTTGCAATGAAAACACATAAAGATTCTAACATGTGCAGGAGGTGCAAGAATGGAGCGAGAGTGGAGCCAAATGAAATTCCCAATGATTAGGATTTTGGGCTATGAACAATAGAAAAGAGAATATTGACTAACGTGTGATGAAACAATAGCAATGATAACCAATAGTCGAAACCTAATGCCTGAGAGAACAATAACAAAGAGAATCCTCATAGAGTCAGAGTGTGAGGGAAAATATGGAAGAGGGATTTTTCTGCATGAAAGAGGAAACACTCATGGAGTTAATGGTGTTGGATCTGATACCACTATCAATCCAGGGAATGGAAATGATAAATACATAATGATGATTATTCTATTACCAACAATATCAATAAATACACAAGTAAACAATCGTTGGTATTACAAATGTATGACTCTTCCTATCTATGATTGTTCATATTTACATTTATGGTACAAGTAACGTATCCATGAGGGATTACGTGTCCAACACATAGCTTCAAGGATGGTCTCATCTGAAGGAAAATCAACATCCAAGAAACCGAAACTTGAAGACTCACTGTTACCATGGATCGAGGTCTCATAAATAGTAATATCATAATCAAGAGGAAACTCTAGATTACACAGACCAATAGGGGTAAGCAAGGGCTCCCCCACCCCCATTGGATAAAACACTTGATCAATTGTCAAGACCTTGTCCCAAGAAAAAAAACATGGTTGTAAACATCCCATATCAACAGTAATTGAACACCGAGGATAAGATGCCACATAATTCAACCATGGTAGGGAAGAGTCTACACGAACACTAGGAAAAAAAAGGGGAAACTTGAGCTAAAATTGAACTAGGATGGTGATTATCAGTTGAAAGTTGATCAATAGTGAAAATTCTTTTGTTGTGACGGAAATGCATCACACGAAAGTGCGTAGAAACCACAACCTTCATAGCATAAGAATAATCACATTGAAGAAGCATATTGAAGTCTAAAGGGCTCAGAACCACTAACAAATCGATTAGAATAATATTCCCACCTAAGGTGATAAGAAAATGAATAAGAATCCCCAAAAATTCACTAGATCTTCTGTTAAAATCCAATAACTCACTAGTAGTTGAAACAATATTGGGAGAACCCAAAGCTTTCCAAGTCGGGGATGATAAAATAATTGTAAAGGATCCTTCATCTATAATACATCGAAGAACTCCTTTCAACATATATTCAACCATAATTGCTATTTGAAAAGGTGAAAAATAAGGAAGGTGAGGCTCCACAAGATCGTTCCAATCAAAGGAAACCACCCTAGAAATTGGAGGGAACATACTCGAAGAGAGTGGAATTCCCCCCTATTCAGAAGGTATTGAACTAGAAATGCTAAATACATAGTCAAAAGATGCAACACTCCACAAAAGAAGAGTGGGATCAGTCAAAGATTGCATTGGTGTGACCACTTCCTCAACCATTGGTTGAAGAGGACGTGAGAAAATATGTTCAAGAGATGCATAACCCCCCAAAATGAGAGTGGTATCGATCGAAGATTGCATTGGAATGACCACTTCATCAACCAATGATTGAATAGTTTGTTGGCAAACTGAATATGACTTAGGACTAGAAGGGCCTTCATACAAGGACCACATTCTTCGTACCGTTGGAATAACAAGGAAAAAATAAGTAAGGTGATATCCCTCACAAATATTACAAGAGAACTTGGGCTTACATCCTATATGTCTAGGTTTCACAATAGTATCAATTCCCCCGGGATGAATTGTAGTGACTGGTGGGTTTCCCCCAGTATGAATTGCAGTGGCTAGGTGTTGATTTCAGGGATGATTTTAGGGGCTAAATTTTGCTCATGGGATAATTTTCCATGGTTTTTCCAAAAAAAAGATTCGCTATTTTAAAAATAATTCGCCCAAATTCTATAGCATAAAATTATTTTACCTTAAAAATCACCAAAAACTTATAAAAACTATATAAAATCCTTAGAAATTTGAATATTTTTACAAAAATATCGCAAAACATTTATAGTTGGAATATGAAGGATTAGTAAGATTCGCCAAGGTTTATACATTTTAAAATAAATTTCCATCCTTAAAATCATCCCTGGTTGATTTCCAATATGACTTGCAGAGGTTGGTGACATTTGTCTAGAATGACTAGAAATGACTAGACTCGTGCCCCCAACATGACTTGCAACGACTGGTTTCTTGTCTTTAACATGACTCGTAGAGATTTTTGGCATATATCCAACATGACTAGAAGAGGTTCGTTTAACACTCCCAACATGACTAGCAGAGGTTGGTTGTTGAAATCCAGTATGACTTTGTAATATCCGTGTTTCCCCCAGTTTGTAATTAATCATAAAATAGGAATTACCATGCTAAGGCATGTGGACAATGTAAATGTATTATTGTTTGAGTTTCCAATAAATGATTGTGGGGGGTGAAGCCTTGAAAGTATTGGCCATGATATCACTAGAGGAAGAATGTGAAAACTATATGAGATGGTTCATTATAGAAAATAACCCCAAATTTCCCTTGATGAGGATGACAAACCTCCTTCGGATCCCAAAGAGGGAAATCAGTTAATGAAGAAAGGACCAATGGTTGAATTATCAAACATCCCCATGAATGGGAGCACGTTCTAGCTGCAGAATGTCAGCTCGAAGTACCACAGAGACCTGCAGACCCAAGCTTCCTTCTGACAGAAGGAACATGATGGCTTTGGAACCTTCCAAAAAGAAGGTAAGATAGATACACACGGACAACCAGATGAGACAAAAATCTCGTAAGGGAGATGCATGGAGATATCTAGGGGATAATCAATAGAAGGTTGTGAGCTTGATGCTGGGGGAGCATCTGATAAACCTCATTGAGGCCATAACAGAGAGAAAAATCTAAAAGTTACAAAAAATAGAACCAACAGATAAAGATTCCTTGAGAACTCCAAGAGTTCCCTGGTGATATCATGGCTTGGCACAAGAATGAATGCCTCTGAGACTATGGTAGGGTGGAAGGATGAACACCCCCCATAGTCAGTTAGTTGGATACCACCTGTAATAGATAAGTAATCACATATCTTGTGTATTTAAGTGGTACTGTGAGTTAAAGTTGGATATCATATGAATGTTGCAGGGATGGTTATGTTTTATTAATGATTTATACTATATTTCCTTCTTTTGTATCTTCCTGAATGTGAAATTAGGTAAATAGGAATTCATATGGATATAAAATGTTTTATACTCGTAAATGCTTGCATCCTGTTGTGGCTTAATCTAGAGTCATGAACTGTATGTTCGTCGACCTTGGACACAGTTTCATGAATGCATGTCGACCCTCCTATTCATTCTAAGTCCCTTGAAGGATGGAGTCTGTTACGCTCAGGAGAGGTAGTGCAGATATGCATAGGATCTCTGCGAGGCAAGCAAAAGCTGAGAACCACTAAAGTTCTAGACTTGATGAATGAGTGTAAGGGGTACACATAAATTATTCTAAGTGTTAAGTCCATTAGAAAGAGAGTAACTCTCTTAGGTACTTCATAACTAACGAAGCTTAGGAAGGATAGCGAGATTCAAGTATTGGAAGGGAATATCCTTTCGATTGGAAGATGAACGAACGAGATCCATTCGAAAGGATCCAAGGTCTGTCACAACTGTTATATTTGAAGAAGGAGCGCAGACGTTAATGCCTTGATTCCTTCAGTCTTCGCAAGTTCAATGAATGTTGGTGTGACTAAACCCCTGAAACTCGAAGTTGTGATGAAATCTGGACCATAGATCCAAGGATCTATTAGGACCCTCCTTAACCTTAGGATTGGTGATATTGAAGTCCGCACACTGGGAGAATCGCACGTTGGCACGACTAAACTTTCAAAACCCGAAGTTGTGATGCAAGAGAATCGCTCGACATCAGCAATGCGGCAGCTAGCTAGCACATTCAATGTGCATACAATGGAGGAGAGAGGTGTTAGACCTCATTTAAAAATTTAATTTTGATTTAAATGTTTTTAAGGCTGAATATCTAGATCCGATCCGGACTAGACAACCATTGAATGTAATTCAATATAAATTAATGAGAGTAGGTAGCTTGGAGGGAAAGGCTTGAGGAGCCCCTCTTTGGTAAAAATATCTTTGCATCTAGATTTATTACCACAATGAGCATAGAGGAGAGGATATATAGAATAGAGAGAGTGTCAAGACTCTATGGCAGTCCGAGCTTTTGTAAACATTGTAAACAAGCATTCTGAGATTAATACAAAGAGCAGTTTTTCCTACATATGATTCTTTGTGTGTTTCCATGTGTTTTATGAATGAATGTCATCTATTTTTTTATATACATATGATGTAGATGTGTATGAATAGGTTCCATCTGCAGGAATAGATTTGAGTCATCAAATCATGAGAGAGTTGTGACCATTGATTTGGTACTCCAAAATATCAACATTTCGGGAGTCGGGAGAACAGAGGTAAATCACATCGAGAGTTCCCGATACGTGAAATCCTGACGTGCTTAGAAGTCGGGCCTCAGGTCATGGTGAATGGTCACATGAGTAGAGATAAGGAAAGGATATAAAATCCTTTAAGCCTTTTTTGAAGTTTTGGGAGTCGGGGAGTCAAGGTTGGCTCATATGTAGAAGTCTCGACATGCGAAGTCCCAAAAAGCCTTTTGTGTAGGTGTATAGTCACAACCTGTGGTTGTGTGGAGGTGACACTCACAAATTTTTTGAACACTTTGTAGACTCAACAAGGTGGTCTTGAGTAGGAGGTCACCAAGAAGGCACCAAATTCCCCTTGGAAGGGCAAGCAAGGGACGAGTCCCTTAAAGACTGAGTTAGTTGAAAGCTCAGCACAAATTTCACAAGGAGTGATGCAGGAGTGGACATATTCCAAGTCCAAAATCTCAAGAGGAGTAGTGTGAAGCAACGCACAGAGCGCAAATATGTGCAAGGATGAATTCATGATCCATTGACAAATCTCAGGAGGAAAAACACAGACGAGACCCAAAGAACAGGGTTTGCAGGAGGAAGAATCGAAGATCGTGACCTTCGACGCTTAGAAAATATTATAATTCATAAAGTAAAAAAAAAATTAGGAGGAGGAGAATCAACATCCATTAGATCAGCTATAGAGAGGGGAGATCTGGTCCGTTAAAATTCACATCCAGACAACTAGGAGAGTGCGCAATGGAAGCAGATTTGAGCGTAGGACTTGGGAGTGCGTGGACCAACAACCATTGGATATAGGGAACGTGCATAGGGTTTAAACCCATTGTAGTTGCACAAGAGAGTGGATATCATGAAACGCGAAGTCCCAACATCATCAGGACCATCAATCGAAAGGGATGCATGGCAGCCGATCAACATTTCACTGACTCGTGACTCTGGGAAGTCAAAGGGAAAGTTTGCGAAAACTCACGAAACGTGAATTTGCGACATCAAATCTGAGCCATTGATCAAGTTATGTTGTGGGTCGTCGATCTGAAGCATCAACATTTCATCATTTCGGGATTCAGAGGTTCGAAGGAGAGAACCATCCCAAAGTCTCGAGTCGTGAAGTTCTGAATTCACGAAGGAGGAACATGGATCATTGGATCGCGGGATAGTGAGGGTCGTTGATCTAATGTGGGAGAATTTTGGCATTTTGGGAGTGGGGAGAATAGAGGTGATTCACATTGGGAATCATTGATACGCAAAGTCTCAACGCGCTCAAAATTTGGGCCCCAAATCGTAGCCGAGGGTCACATCAGTGAAGACATAAGGGAGGAGCTAAGAGACCGTTAACCAATTTTGGGGTTTCAGGAACTGGAGGAGTTTGGGAGCCTTGCATCGGAAGGCCCAAAATAAAAAAACAATATGCACCTTTGTTTAGGCCCGTGGTCACCATCGATGGTCACATAAGAATAACTTGCGCCTAGTTCTTTTTCGCACATGTGGGGTTCATAAAATAGGACATGTGGATATTTTTCTGTGGGGTTCCAGTAGGGAACTAAAAGAGCTAATCCATCTCATGGGAACAAAAGGATCCTTACACTAAGAGGTCATGCAGAACCTATGAAGGTAAGGGGTCTGTGTCAATTTGCGACGTCATCTAGACCATTGGATCAAGGAAGGTCGTGGATTGTCGATATGGCATAAGAATATTAACACAACAAGTATGTGAGAACTCGAGATCCCCTGAGAACCAAGCTCATAAGAGATAAGCACTTCTCAGAAGTGAAGATGAGGCCCAAGAGGTGAAATTGTTTCAAGTTCATAAGATCTGGAGGGAAAGCGGAAGTTGAGCCCCTATATCAGGGCTCACAGGAGGTAGATCGAAGGTTGGGCCTTCAAAACATATGAAATCTTCCAAGTCAAGGAATAAAGCGAAAGATCAAGAGGAGGAGAAATAGTGGTCATTGGATCAAGCACTGTGAAAGATCTAGGCCATTGAAATTCACATCCAGACAATTAGAAGAGTGTGCAGGAGTAGATCAGATATGGGCCATCAGATCTGAGTGCGAGGACCAACAGTCATTGGATCCAGGAAAGGCACATGCGGGTTAAACCCTTTGAAAGTATAGAGGAGAATGTATTTTTCCAAGTCCCGAAGTTATGAAATCATCAAAACCGTCCATCATTAGGGCTGACAGGTGGAAGCAGATCCGACATTTCGAGAACTCGGACATTGAAAGAACTGGGGGAGAGTAATATAAACTTTGCAAAGGGAGAGGTGTGAGGTGACTCTGAACCATTGGATTCAGAGGAAACATGGAAGAGATCCACGTACTTCAGAGGAAGAACCTACAAAGAAGTCAAGAGGTGAATACCCAAGGAGCTAGGAGCCACAACAATCCTAGTTGTCCATCGGGACAGGACACATGGTGGGATATCAATGTTTTGATGACCCCCAAATCAGGAAAGTCAAAGGCAGAATTATGAAAACTCATGAGATCCAAACTTGTGATTTGATCTAGACCATAGGATCATAGAAGATTGTGGACTGTTGATTTGACTCTATCAGAAGATCCAAGATTGGAAGAGTAAGGGTGGACTCACATCCAAATACTCGAGACGTGAAATCGTGATTTGATCGCAACCATCAATTGAAGGGAGAGTGTGGACCGTAGATTGGGTCTTGGAGGTAGTTCACATATCAAACTTCAGAGAGGAGAAGTGAACTTCCCTTGGCAGACATGAAACATGAAGTTCCGAAGCGCTTGGTAGTTGGGTCCTGGGTTATCGGCCAACATCTCAATCGAAGGAGCCTAGCGGGAGGAGCTAGCACCTAGAGGATTCTCTGATCGGAAAATAAAAAATCAGGAGTATCGAGTTTGACCATATAAAAACACCAAAGGTTCGAGGTCACGGAGCGCCTTTTGGATAGGCGCATGGTCATATCTAGTGCTCACATGGAGGAAGCTTGCACCTGGTGCTAGTTCGCATGGGTGAAGTATCACAAAGACCCGTAGATCTATTTCTTATAGATTCCAGTAGGGAACCGAAGAGCTGCTTCAACTCAATAATTTTGAAGGTCCATTAACCAGGATTAGAGACCATGGGTGGAGGATTCAACTAATTGAGGAAAAATATTTTTTTATTAATTTATGCCCCATCGTGGGTTTGTTACAAATTGGTATCATAGCATGGTTACAACACTTTTCCTGCTTGGGCTCATGCGAGTCACATAAATAGGTATTGTTATCTGCATTTACTCCTTTAGAAAAGGACTGCAGATTGAACTTGAGATTTTTGGAATTCTTGTTGAATTTCAACAGAAGAAGTTATTTAACCCTTGTCAAGTGATAACTACTCTTACCTATGTAGGGATATGCTAATTAACATTTATAATAATAATTGAATGTGGATAGTTGAAGGTGGTAGGGTTTTTTCAAGGGTAGTTGAAGCCCGAAAGGTGGATGACCTGACGTTCATGACACTGCCTCTAAGCATGGGTAGTTGGAACCTCAAGCACTGATGATGGTTGATTATATAATGGTTAATACCTTTGTGGGCTTAAAGGAATTTGACATAATCAAGTAGGATCTTTGGCAGTGTACTTATTTATTTATATTAAACTCGGAGTATATAACTCCTTATGACCAGAGGAAAGGTGAGATGAGTAAAGTCCTATAGATGTTGAGGCAAGAAATTTTTCTTGCCAGCTTCTATAGTATAAAATGGAGAGTGACCCTAGTTGGTCATTTCTATAAAGAGAAGGCAACACCAGTATGATTTATAACTGTGAGATTAGTCATGTAAGTGACTGTAATATCTAACTAAAGAACATTAATGATAAAACTAAGCTAGTATGATGAATACTTAGTTGTGTGTGTATGCTTGAGTGCATGGTTCTAATGCATTTAGAAGCTTCTTGATATGAAACCTGATATTAATATCAATTAGATATGAATGATATCAAATGTGTGAGTAATGAACATGTATGATGTAAGAGTATAAGTATACTAAAGGCCCAATATGGTTTCCCCGAAGAGTGAAATGTGCGGCAAGATTAGCACTTGCCAAGATTGAATGAATAGTATAAGAATACCATGGTTGCATGGTTGACTCCATTATGAAGAGTCATGAAAGTTATGTTTTGAATGATATCTTAATGGGAATGTGTTCCATTCCCTCAAGAAATATTAGTATAAATAGAAGAAAGAGTGGATGAGCAAGGATGCTTTGTTGTCATAATAAGAGGCAATTGATTTTGCCTTGAAGGTCACATGAGAACGATTGTAAACAATCATGAGTTGATTGATTTAAAGTAGAGATGTATGTAGGCTATGAATTATACATATGGAAGCTACCAAAAGGCTGATGATTATGAATATGGTTGAGTACATCATGGAAGTAAGTTAACAAACCAGAAATGTATGGATACATAATTTGGGTACCTGACCAAGACACATGTTTATATTTCTTAAGGAATACTTGGTAAAAAACTAAAGCTAACTGAAGGCTAAGTCCATCACATGTAATGGTGGAAGTGAAATAAATAATTTTCATGTGATGGGAGTTCCCTGTGAATAAATTGTGTAAGGACTCTGTCAAAAAAACAAAGACACAACCCTAATAATTGTTGAAGGTAGGGCAAAGGGCTGCAAAGCCTGTCTATATATAAGAATCCTGGATTACATTTTGAAAGCATCATGTAATGAATAGAAGACTAATGAATGGATATAGGAGTATGTTTGATTAAATAGTCTTGGTTAAAGCCATGTTAAGAAAAGACAGTGAAGACTTTAGAGATAACTCAACTGGGTTGAAAAGTCTCAGGTGGTGTAGCAAGAATTGGAAGAAGGGGAGATTCCCTAACTCCCTTATTACTATGTGTTATGTTTCCTCTGGAATGAGAAAGTCGATTTACTGATGAAAGTAAATGTTTTGACATCATAGTGATGATGATTGTATTACTAAAGAAAAAGTTGAGAAATATTTGTATTGCATTCATGGAGACCCTTGAAGATAATGTGATGAAGTGCATAAAGATATACTAGGACACTTTGAAGCAGTTATGAATTTGGATGTTATGATACATGCATTTTAATTGTTATTACAACTAATGTTGCATGTTGTGTATAGAAATGAATTGGAACTGTTGAGGAATATGGTTACCAATGATGGGCAACCTCAAGTAGAGGCATTGTTGACAAGACTATAAGAATCCCCCTAAAATCACTGCTAATGAGGTAAAAATCAGAAAGAGGGTGCTAGCAACCAAGAACAGGTATGAAAAGATTGGGTAAGAATCCTTTGAAATATTTTATTGTCTAATGTTATGCACAAAATTTTAAAAGGGAAGTTGTATGCCATGGATACCCAAGTAGGGTATGATTCATAAAGGAGAACTCGAGTGATGGAGGTGTGAACCTCTGGTAGTGAAAACTAATTGTATGATGCAATAACATTTGAACCAAATGATCTCTGTTGAAAAAAAGGTCAAAAACCTTTACTAAGAAATCATAGAAATCCCTTCGATCAACTACAAATAGATATCATGAAGATCATGAAAGAAAAACCTGATCGAATTAGGTTAATCGAGAAC
>WSFP011475915.1:0-16980 GCA_009831015.1 Picea engelmannii
TAACACAGCTCAAAACCATATCATTCGTTCAACCAAAGAATTAAATGGTGGATGATATACCAATGTGCCATTATAATATTTCAAACCATTGTCATTCAATGTAAAATCAAACCCAAAAATTAACCACGCGCCATTGCATAAATATGTTAATCAAAAGTTTTCAAACATTGTGACAATCGATTTCATAAAATTGACAAGGCAAGGGCTACGTAAAAATTTAACATAAGGATCATATTATATATAAAAACAAAACTAAATGATGACCCTCATGTGATTCAATGAGTCAAGTATAAACCAACACTGCTCAATGCCTCATAAGTTTAATAAAATCAAGTTGCACAGTCAAAGTAAGAATAAGAAAATAGGCATAGTTCGAAAATCCTTCTAGCCACTTAGTAATAAACCAAAGGTAAGTGCCATTCAAAATATCAATGCAAAGATCATGACAGTTCAAAACGATGGAGGGGTTTTCACGCTTGCATTCGTGAAAACTAAATGAAAACCAATTTGCAAATTGTCGCAAGAAATGAAAACATCGTTTATTTGCAAAATGCGACGTCAATTTGAAATTCAAAAGACGTAGGTGTAGGCAGCTCATAGTACAATAGAAAAAATTTAATTGGCTGCCAACAGGGCATGAAAGTCAGGACACATTCGCCTAGATCCTTCTTTCTTTAGGACCATGACCACAGGAGAAGAATAGGGGCTCGTACCAGAGTAGATAACGCCTACATTAAGGAGTTCTTGGACCATTTTCTCAATTTCATTTTTTTGGTAAAAGGGGTGACTATACAAACGGATATTGGGAGGAAGGCTTCCGGGTACAAGGAGAATGGAATGATCATGAAAACCATG
The DNA here is from genome assembly GCA_009831015.1 of Picea engelmannii. Classification (NCBI taxonomy): domain Eukaryota; kingdom Viridiplantae; phylum Streptophyta; class Pinopsida; order Pinales; family Pinaceae; genus Picea; species Picea engelmannii. Next base: position 856 of record WSFP011475915.1, read on the forward strand.
GGAATGAGGGAGTCCTTGGGGAGTGGAAAAGACTAATTGATGTGTAGAAAGGATGGCTTGGAGGTCTTGCGGGACCGAGGGTGTCTCCATTACTTGTATGGCATGGAGTTGGGCGATAACACCAGAATGACCTTTTTTGAGCAGCTTTTGCATGCGATGGGAACTAATGATCTTAGTTAACCAACGGTGATGCCTTGGAACTTATATTGGTGGCCCTCCTGGTCGAATTGCATGGTTAAGTCTTTAAAATCCATGAGAATGGGACCCAAATTCCTTAGCCAGTCTGTACCCAACACAATGCCACAACCTCCCATGTCGATAGAAAACATATGGGATTTCAGGTGGTAGTCACCAATTTGGAGACGCACATTTTCACAATGCCCTCCACATTTCATGGAACCACCATTGGAAATCATGATTTGGAAATTATTGATGACATGGATGTAGCAATGAGTTTCTTGGGCAATGCAACGATGAATAAAATTATGGGTGTTGCCACTATCAACCAGAATAATGACCTTCCGATGCTTGATGTAACTGATTACCTTGAGGGTTTGGGGAGCAGAGAAGCTAGTGAGATCATTGAGGGAAATGACCAGTTCTACTTTGGGGGGGGGTCTGAGGGAGGGGTTATGTCAGTGGATTTAGGTGACTCAGACACAAGGGGAGTTTCTACATCCTCTTCCGAAATATCCTCGGAGATGGCCATAAAAATATTTTGTTCTTTACACTTGTGGCCCGAGAAATATTTGTCATCGCAGTTATAACAAAGGCCTTTGAGTTGGAGTTCAACCATTTCATCCCTGGTCAATTTTTGGATCTTTAGTGGAGCAGAGGGAGTAGTCGGATTTACTGGTTTAGGGCGAGGGATAAAGGAGGGTTTTAGGTTTTGAGAGGATACAACCTGTTGTGCTTATTTATCTCTTTTAGTAGCCTCCACCCAACTCTGAGGATGATCCATGAGGACATGGGCCCAAATCTCATCCTTGAGGCCGCTAATAAAACACTCCCAGAAAAAGGCATCAGAGATGCCCTCTTTTCTAAAAGCCAGTTGCTCAAAGGAAGTTATAAAGTCTTCCACTATTCCTAATTGTTTCAACTTTGTCAAACGGCCCAAATGATTGCTGTCAGTGTCAAAGCATTCATAAAGCTTTGCCACAAAGTGTGTCCAAGCAATATACCCTTGACGAGAAGTTTTTTTCCATTGCCACTATTGCCACCGTTCTTGATCTAGATGGAGAACACCATACCAGAGTTTGGACAAGTCATCTGTAATGATGTATAAAGAGAAATAATGTTCCATTTGGGTTACCCAACCAATGGGGTCTGAGCCATCAAATTTGGTCACATCCACCCGTGGAAGGCGTAGGTCACGTTGAAAGTGATGGTTCTGAAAGTTATTGAAATGAGAGGAATGGTCACCTTCAGGATGTGGAGGTGAGGAAGAGGAAGGGTTATCTATAGGGATATGCAGTTTGGTGCAGAGTGCCAAAAATACTGATTCAAGATGAGTGGTGAGGTCTTAATTGATTTCCTCCATTGAGGACTGCATGGTTGTATTGATGGCTGCAACATTGGCACTATGTTGTTTCACTTCTTGTTGGGTTTCGATGAGATAATATTGCAAGGTGTTGAAGCGAGCTTCCAAGTATTGGCTATGGGTATGGGCCATGAAGATGGAGGAACTGAAAATGAGTGGGCGAGGTCAAAATTTTTGCCGAAAAATGATATGGATGAATGTGATAAGGGCGAAGAGATGAATCTAATGGAATAGGTCTCAAATATATCTTGTCTGTTTTAATTTGTTTATGTTTCTATCCCCAAGGGTTAGGTATTCAAGGGTTCTACAGACAAGGGTTTTCCCTATGCTATATCTCTCTGATATACATGCGGGGTCCAACATTAGTACTCATTCCAATATCTTAGGGAACTAACTAAGGGGGATAGACCATACCCTTAGCCGTACTACCCGAATACCCAGGTACTAGAGAGTGTCTTCCCGAGCGCTGTTCTCGGTGACACTATAGTAGTTAGGTGGCCAATCGGTATATCTAAAGAGGGCTTTAGGTAATCTAGGTCGATTTGTACACAGGTGTTGTCTGATGCGCTACCACTCGAAGGGGTACCAACAAAGGTTACAAGGGTGGCCAACAGAAGTGCGCTTAAGTACCGTTTGTATTTCCTGCGTGTATGAATCCCTCAACCGCGATTTTATGCACATAATGACAGATCTTTGTGGCTTAAAGATGCTAGAATACATCTCTACCCTGGAAAAAAAATTTAACCCACACTTTCTGCCGAGGAAAGTGCTCTGATACCACTTGTAATATACTAGATATAAAATGTATGCAGAACAAAAATAAAATGCTAGAAATGGCAAAATAACAACAATATAACCAGAACATTCACCACAATAGCATTGAAATGATAAGAGAATAATAACAGAAATAACACTTTGAATTTGAAAGCAATGTTCACGGGCCTCTTTGAGGGGACAACCTCTAGTTGAGCAGAGCTCTATTACAACAATATCCAAGATAGGGTTCTCGTACCCTCGACTCCTATTTATACTAAAAATAAGCATCTAGAGGAAGATCCTTCTAGAAGCAGAAGCTTCTATTAGGTCTTCTTACATTCGCCTTATTCTATTTTATTGAAAGGCCTTATTAATATTGACCTTTATTACATCCAAATATATTGTTCTACCTATGTGCGGGTTAGGACCCTAGCAGGTTCAATCTTTAGCTGGGCTCAAATTTTATTTGCTAATATTCAATAAGACATAAATAAGTCATTGGTATCCCCACCAGGATATAATGTTGGTTTCTTCATGTCTACCTATCTAGTTGATGTTGTGAGTGCAAAGAATCATTTTCCATTAATGAAATGGAATTGGTCACCTACACAATTGCATGTTCACTTGTATTTCTCCATACTCTAGAGTCACAAATACAAGAACCATTTCAATGATATTTGTGAAAAGTTTATGGTGGGCTTGTGATTTGGTTGTTTAATGATGCTGATTAAATATGTTTTGACCGATATTATATATGTATTAATAACCATTTTGAAGAAGTTTTGAAGGATCTCATAGAAAATCATCATAGCTTATACCAGGTACATGTAATTGATGTTTTGTGATGATTTTGAGTTTAATTCGGTTTGATTTAATGATTACAAGAAGCTAATGCATGATCTATGTGTCACAGGGAAAAATTGCAAGGTGTTTTTCCATCCAGTAGCTCGTCCGGTACTCCATCCAGCACTACGTCCGATACTTCATCCAACACTACGTCCGACACTGCATCCAACACTAAAAACATGGGCGAGTTAGCGGTTGTTATGTCGACGGCTTGTGCTGGGCGAATCTGCGACATGGGTTTTGTTCACCCTCGTGGCCTCCAACTACTGATCTCTTGACATATTGGATTAAGATGTTATGTTGAGCATTGAGTGGCTCGTTCAGTTTCTAGAAGCCAAAGACAATTATAGCATATTTAATGTAGTTTGTTGTTTTTAGGGGAGGTTGACCCTGCTAGTGGTCAACCTCTCGAATTGTAACTGTTATAAATACCACAGTAGTGGTCAGACAAATTGCTAAGAATTTTCAAGGATTGTTAAAATTATTTTTCGGTTTAATTCAAGACATTTCCATAAACTTGTGCTAGAATGCGTTTTTAATTTAATGACCAGAACCGTGTTGATTTAGCTCACGATTTGCTGTTGAGGAGTAGCCACGACCTACTGGGGGCCCCACTTGTGGTCTTGGTGAATACTTAGATAGTTATCTTGTGTATTTGAGTTGTGCAATTGTCATTTCTTTCATTTCCCGTTATATGTGTTTTTATCATTTTACATGCTGTGTGTTTGTTGTTCATAATTTAATTGTTTCCATTTCCTTTTCTGCAGGTTGCTTAAGACAATTGTTAATATGCTATGTCTTTTTAATGATTAATAAATAGATTGCAAGCTTAGCTACTAGCCTTGTTGTGTAATTAAATGCTAATTTGAATTTATGCAGGTTGAAATAGAATAGCTAAAACAAATTATTAAGTTAATACATAACACAGAGTTCTTTGGCAAAGTTTCGATGGATGAATAGTTGCTAGTTTTGATTTTAATTCTCAGTTTGCTTATCTAGTTTGGTCATCAATTTTATTGCAGTGTGTTGAGGTAGAAGTAGAATTTAAATTGTGTTTTTATAATCTTTTTTAACTTGCAATTTGAATTGTTAATAATAGGATTATCTTAGTTTATTTCATGAAATTTCCACTCTAGATTTAAATTGCAATTTTAATTAGAAGTTTGAGTTTGAGTTAAGTTTTTAGTTACAAGTCTCTAATTGTGTGAATTTTCTTATATTAGTGTAAAAGTGCATTTGAATTAAGTAGAATAACATTTCCTTATCATGATGATTAATGCATAAATTGAGAGATAACATGGATTTTCAAGATAGTTGATATTTCTTCTATGATGGCTAAGCTCTCGTTAGATTGCTTGATTCATAATTTTCATTTCTCCATAGAAGTTAATATTGAAATTATTCCTCTTGAGCTATCACTAATTGTTATATGCCATCGTGATGTCATAAGACAATGAAGACATAATCATCATCAATATATTTGAAGTTTCTTTTTATTGTAGATTAAGAGTAATTGTTGATTAATCTTTGAATACTGTCATGATGTTTTTAATTCAATAGGTTAAGATTTCCCTTTGCAGATTATAAGTAATTATGAGTTTTATCTTCATATTAGAGTTCATTGGCTTAATAGTTTTGATTAGCTACCCATTGAATATTTTTGATTAGTTTACTTGCTAAATAAGTTTGAATAGGTTAGATGCTTGCTTGTTTACTTGCTTACTTGCTACTTCTCATTAATTTGAATAGACTGATTATATTAATTTGTTGTTGCTATTTCTCGTTAAGTTGAATAAATTAAATAGATCGCTTGCTTTTGCTCATTAGATTGATTAAGTTAACTTGTTCAAAGTAGGGTTTTCATTTTCTTCTTTAGGACAATCCATCGATCCATTGTTTAAAAGTTGCTTAGGGTAAATAGTTTAAGTTCCTTGATAGGGTTTTCTCATTGATAATCTTTGCTTAAGTACATTATCCCTCATACAGACCATCTCCTTAGTTAGATTATATTTCCTCTAAATTTTCTTCCTTGGCACATATAGTGCTACAACTCTAAGTTTACTTACCCTGGGTTGACAATTTAATTGAGGGATTTAGTGCATATAGAATACCCATCACCTTATATGAGTTGTTGTTTAAGAATTTAGTCGATATATTCACCTAGGAAGCCAAAACAACACTCATGAAGACATTAGACTGTTTTTAGTTGAAAATTTCTTTATATCAAAGTATATGGCTATGTAGCAGCTCCACATTTTCTTCCATAGTATATTCCTGACAGGATAGTATTAAGAGAAATGGATTTTCAAACTGCATCTACAAGAATAAATCATTCCCTAATGGTGAATTCAAAGAAAGTATGGATTTATTTCCCTCTAAAGCTTGGAATTTATTCCTTGTTAAATGCTAAACATGCTAGGAAAGATGCTAAACAATTGGAAGATAGCTGGTTACACTATACAAATTTCAAAAGGCATGACCCAAAATAAGTGGTTAAAAATCATTGTAAAATGGTTATGTATTCAAAATCATATTAGCATGATGAATGTCCTCTTGATATCACATTTCAGGGTGTCGAAAATGTTATGATGTTATTTTGAGGATTGAAGGAATTAAAGATATTCAGAAAAAAGAATGGGTACTGACCTACCAAAATGAAAGATAAAAGGCATTTTATGAAGAAAATCAAATAATTATTGGTATTGAAGACAACCAACAAGGAAAATCATCTCAAGAATCAGAAGATAAACATCGAGAAAAAGATAAATCTTCCCAAGATAGATAGAATACTAAATAGGAAACAAATAATTCAACATAGGAAAAGTAAGATGTGACACAGAGCAAGGATGAGTTAGCTGAAGATACAAAAAAGGGTAAACACGGTAATGAACAATATAACACATCCTCAATAAAGGAAATCGACATAGAAAAACAAACTCAAACATATAAAGGTATAACTTTGATAGAAGGAAACCAAGGTCAAACTCTTGTAGCTAAAGATTCACAAGTCAAAGCTACAAATATACCATCCATCTCATTTACACCAATTTCAAATTTTAGTGGAGAAATGATGCCCACATGATTGAACTTAGACCAATTGGATAAAGTTGAAGAAACTATGGTGGCCCTTGGGGAATATTCCTTTATTAGTTCCAAGAAAGGGATTGTTAGAGGAAGATCAAAGAAAAGGAAAATAAGAGTACACAAGGAAGAGGCTTCCAAACAATTCCTAGTATGGAATGTTGCAGGGAAAGAATCAGAAAGAGTTTCTCAAGAGACAACTTCAACATTAGGGGCATTTTCTAATGTCAATTCTTTGACAATGAATGAATCGGATAAATAACTATAAAATCAAAAGGCACAAATAGCATCACTAGAAGAAAATTTGGAAAACAATTTTTTTTTCATAGTAGAGGAGTATCGAAAACGAATCAATCAACTTAGGGAACAAAACAATTCATAGATTGCGTTGCTTAAGGATCAAAATAACATAGAAATTAATGAATTACAAGAAGAATATTCAAAAGAAATTTATGTCAAAAAGAATAAATAGAAATTACAGTTAAAAGAAATTTCTGAGTATTATCAAAAAACGAAAGAGTGCCTTGGAAGAATAGATAAAGAATCTGAATGGAAATAAAAAAAATATTGAACTCTTCAAGTTTGAAGTATTAAGTATCAACTTCATGCTCAAAGATGTTCAAAATAATTTCTATATCAAACTCCATGAAATTCAACAATATCACAATTATTTAATCAAGTTATCTAACCAAATATAGATTGAGATAGAAGAACATAAAACTGCTCAGACATCTCTTGACCAGATCAAAGTTTGGGAGGTAAAAAACAAGGAAAAAAAGTTAAGGACATTCCAAGGATGATCGTTAAAGACATGGCTTAGATACATATTTTATTAGATTCCTAGATTAATTATAATACCTTCACATGTGTCTTAGTTAAGGATGCCAATCAGTGGTGTTCTAAATTATGGGATCGAGCTATTGATATCATTGAAGACTACAATATGCCATTTGTTGATTATTTAGGGCAAGCAGCTCCAAGTCAACTCTTTGTTGCCAACTTGGAAGAGAAAAGGGATGCCAACACATAATCAATTTCTCAAATTAATATGTTCAATAATGAGACATTAAAGGATTTTGTTACAATTCCCTCAAAATGTTCCAAAGGAGTTTTATTTTTCTTTTTGAAAAAGAAAAATAAAAATTCACAAATATTAAACAAAATTTATCAATGCAACTTAGGCCTTAGTGGTCCAAGACATCCACTTCTTGAGCATATGAATGATATTTTTAATAAGTGGGGATTTTACTTCAAGGAGAAGGATAATAAAAAAGGAAACATGATTCTCTTCTCATGTAACAAAATAGTGCCACTTTTGGGGAAATTCATTGCAACAAAAAGATTGAGGAAATATTTGGTTCCTGGGTTTAAAAGAGGACCTTTTTCCATGGCTGGAAAACTTTGATTCGATACTTGTATATTTTTATCAGTTTTAAAATTAATGAAAATATGATATCTTGGGATGATCTAGTGGTCTAGATTCCTCAACATTTAATTATCAATCTGTGTAGGTAAACTTGTGAGACATCGACACAATATGTCTAGAAATAATATTGAAAATGCCTAATAACTCCTATTAAAACCAAAGTAGTAAAATTCCAGACTCGCAAACAAAATTTGGTTCTTTTGGTCATGATCACTCAGAATTAACTGTCTATGGTAGGGAATCATATCATAAGTAAATTATTCGCTTCTTCAAAGTGTGTCTACTTGCAAATGCACTCTGTTTTAGTCAACAAAGCTTCAAGGACAAAAAGGGTTAATTTGAAATGTGAGTTAAAAGGATGAATTAAAGGTAAATTACAATGAGGAAATGAGTTGATAAGAAAGACAAAAAGGAATTGCAGACATAGATCAACTCTGAGCATATTCCTGTGATGCTTGTTTCTATGGCTCGGTAGATGAAATATTAATCAATCAAGTTGTCTTTGACATCAATATCATAAAAAATTAAATGACCATACTCAGAGTAATGTTTCCTGTACACATCTTAGTCTATAGGAAATTATAACAACAAATGTGCATTTACATGAAATTACAAAAAATGTGCATCCACAGGAAATTACAGCAAATGTGCATCTACAGGAAAAGAAGGCAATTGATGAAAGGTAACTCTAAAAAAACTATGAAAATAAAAAACATACTAGGGGGGCTCCTAGAATGTGTTATTAAGGAAAACTTAGACCCCAGAAGAAATCTTAACTCATAAAATTGTTCATAACTCCTTTGTATTCAACATCAATGCCAAAATCAACAGTTACGATATGTCTTCAACCATATGCCTTGACAATAAAAATATGAAAATTCTTTATACATCTGCTTAGCTTGTTTATATACATGAAATCACATCTAACATAATTTCTATCTCTATGCCCTCATCTATGGATATTGAAAACAAATTTTATTTTTTGGCTAGGTGCAACCCTTAACATGTGATTTTGAAAACTGTTCACTACAGAAAATTATTTTTAAAGAAACACTCGTACAACCCACATAATGCAAATTTTTGGAAATTTGTCTCACATTTCATCTAAACGGGCATGTTCTCGACAAAACCCATGTTATGGATTTTTTATATTCGCCATTATATGCTTGCAAATGCTCCCGAAAAACCACCTCTGTTAACATGTGATTCCTGTGTATTTCCTGTAATAACTATCTGCTGGCAACTTTGCAAATTTCCTATAAGAACTGCCTGTTGGTTTTTACTTGCATTGACCACTGGGTTATGATTTCTATGAAGGAGGTGAAATAGAAATTTCACCATCATTTATCATTGATGGATCATGTCCAAGAGGAATTTTGTCATTTAAACTAGCAGAGTTACCCAAACCTTCAATTCTAGTAATAATCTTGCAAAACATGGTTAATTTCGGTAAATGATGAATTCATGTAATTTTGGTGAATAAATAACTTCTAATACTATTTACAATCCAAAACTAAGAGTTTCATAAAAATAACAACTTATTACCTTATTTATGCTTATTGTGCCATTATTCAGGTGAAAGTAGACAAAATGAGGGGTTTTATATAAAATATAGAGGTGAATGGATTGGGTAAAAATGGTCAAAACTAGCACCCAACATGATATTTTGGAGAAAATTGCTTGATTGAATGCCAAAGTTGTATTACTACATTTCTACGAGTTTATGTAGTTTTAGAATTTATTATTTTTCATATAAAATTCTTTTTTTGTGAAATTCAAAATTCTTCAATTGATAAAATTAGATATTAGAATGTATGTGTGATTCACAAATAGCTTTTTTATTTGGAACTATTATATGAATTTGTTCTTAGTAATTTACCTAATTAAGAAGTTATTTCGTTTAGCTCAGTAATTCATCATTCTGTCTTCTATTTGATTTGGATCATACTTTCTCTTAGCTAGGATAGTTAGGATATCATTAGATATAACTCTTATAAATATATATCTTAGATTTTATTGTTAAATTAGGATTTGATATTGTTAAATGAATTCGTTAAGTTTCATTGATAATAAATCAATTTCCCCATTTTAGGTGGAAACTAGGACCACATACCGATGAGAGTTGCTAATCCGAACAAGAGCACATCTAATTGGGATCTTCCATCGATGACTTTCCTATTCTTGTTGGAGGAATTTTTCCTCCCATCAACAGACTCCAAATCACCAAAATAGGACCTACCCATCATTTTCCTAATCTAGCATGGAGCATTCATAGTGTTATAAATTTTCCACATTCACTATTGAGTAAATGTGCATGTATGGAGGTAGATTGATTTTCTAGGCATTATCATGTATTTATTATGACACTTCTAAAGGACCATACAGAATATCCTTGATATTCTTACTAGGAGCTTGCAACCTTTCTTTATTTAAGTGCAAATAGACTTGGTCCCCTACCTTGAATGTCTTTTCAATTATGTTTTGGCCATACATGGCCTTGTACTTTTCACGTGACTTATTTAGTGTCTCATATACCTACATATGGATGTGCCTAATCTTGTCAATGAATATTTTATCATTTAATGCTTCTCCTATCATGTCTTCCTTCTCTCCTCTATTTTGTGCATATACAACATTGAGAGGTAAAGGTGGAAATTCTTCAAAGCAAGTTTCAAAATGGGACTTACTAGAGTAAGTATGGTCTGATTTGTTATAAGAGTTCCAAATATAGATTAAATTCTCATCCCAAGTTCTTGGATGCTTATGGTTATAATCCCTCAAAATTTGAACTAATGTCTTATTCGCTACTTCCACTTGGCCATTCATTTGTGGATGGGAAATTGTAGATGTATTCAACTTGGTTTCCATACTCTCCCTAAGTGTAGCCCAAAAGGCACTAAGAATTTTGGTATATATATTTGAAATGATTCTCCTTGGTATCCCAAAGTGCACATAGACCCTTTCAAAGAACATGATTGTTACATTGTGTACCATGTGTAGGGAATGTGTTATATTATTTCCATGATTAGCCCCACGATTTTGTTATATTTTTGCCCTATTTTTGGTGTTTTTCGGCCAATAGTATTTTGACCCATTGTAATCTAATTTTGGTTAAGGAATTAGGGTTGTAATCTAATCCAGGTAAACAAATTAGGATTTTGGATGCCTCAGAATCATATATATTGTATGGAAACTGGTGAAGCTAATAAAATGAGAACTAGAGGTGTGACTCTATGGTTTGTTGGTTTTCCTGGTTAAGAGTTTCAAGGGTAAATTTTTGAATGCTATATTTGAATGCTATTGTTTTCTTTTCTATTTTTTTATAAACAATTTGTGTGCATTACTTTACTATAAAGGTTTAAAACCTACATTCCGTACAAGAGTGAGATTATTGGCTTCAAGGGGACACCTTTGTTGCTAAGGGTTCAACTCGTTTTGATCTTGGGTCTATGATAAACTTGGTTTTAGTGGGATCTCTATAGTGGTGACTCTTGTGCTAAAAGAGAATGGCAAAAAATTCTAAAATTCATATTGAGAAATTTAATGGGAAAAGATTTGAGATATAGAAGCTCAAGATGGAATAAATTCTTGTAGAGAAATAATAGTGGGTCACTGTGGATTTTGGTAGTACACCTATGGTATGTCAACGAAAGACTAGATGAACATGGATAGGAAAGAAAAAATTACCATCTGATTGTGTCTTTCAAATTAAATGTTACTGAATGTCTCAAGAGAAGTTAAAATGAAGGAATTATGGGACAAGTTAGGGTCTTTGTATCGATCTAATTCCTTGGTAGAAAAACTTTTCCTTCAAAAGAAGTTTAAACGCCTTTAATAATGTGGCAAGTCAGTTATTTTCTATTGATATTAAAATTTCTGATGAAGATAAGTGCATTAGTTTATTGTGTTCTTTGTCAGATTCATGGGATAGTCTAGTTGTAGCTGTTATCACCTAAAAATCACTCACAGAGATATACAAGAGATCATTGAAGGGTCATCAGTTCAATACAAAAAGGTGGATACTCATGGCATTAATACACCATATTCAACATAGAAAAAACTATACAAAGTAGGGTTTTGAAAGGTCTACACGACTGGACAATCTAGATTTTGTGCGAACTGTGTGTGCTTGCATGACTATTCCTTTGAAAATCAGGTGGATCAACCAGAAGTGGAGTTTCACCAAATTTCAGTGCATTAATGACGAATAATCCCATCAAGGGTAATTTATGGCTGAAGGACCATTTTTTGGCCACAACAACCCCCAATTTTATTTTTCTTTTATAATCAAAAGGAAAGGCCCCCACTACTAAAATTTGAGCCCTAATGCATAATCCACTACTACTATGATCCTACTGATTATTCTTTACCTATGTTGAGGGAGTTTGGGGTTTGGATTTTTATTGATTTTTTTATTATCTTTGAGGAGTTTTGTAATGATTAATAATCTCTTGTATGTTGTACTTTTATATGTTCTTCATCATATCTTTGATTTATGATGCTTCTTTGATCCTTCTGTGATGAGATTGACATGTTTTCTCTTTATCCTTTTACACTAATTGTATTTAATGGATTTGAACATATTAGTGATATTATTTGAAGGTAAATATTGATGCCCCATCTTATTACTTGAATGGGTTTTCTTTTAGGGCTTCGTGAATTCTCATGCTCCGGTCTAAAATATCTTCTCACGACATCATTGAGAAGTAAATGGTTAGCTTGAATGAAGAACATATTGACATTTTGCATCCTCTTTCATGTGAATTGTACCTCCTTATCCTCATTCTCTCACATGTTAATCAAATTCCTCAACTTAAAATCCATAAATAGAATCACATGATCTTTGTTTGCTTCCATGAGTTTGAGATTAGACACATGCATATTTCATCACATTTGTTTACAAAAAATATTGTTCCTAAAAACCAAACATCGTAAATGATTGCTTCTAAGGAATTTATTCTTTTCATTTCCTCATTTTTTGGATAAACATCAATATTTTTCATAGAATTGTTACTGACAAGGGGAAATAATGTAACATTTATGATGTAATAACCAATATATTCTTCCTTGCATTACAAAGTATATTATTTCTATGGTTGAAGAAATAGGGTTACAAAGTCACTTTCTTTACCAAATACTTCTGTTATTTTAAGTCCTCAAGAGAATCATGCCAAAATAGAGGATAATGTGTATTTGGTCACATAATGCAGGAAACACAAGAGAAAGGCCTCCAATTATTGAAAATACATGAAAACCTTAAGTGTGCCTCGGGAAACCCCATATTTCTTTACCTAACCTCTTAAGCTCTTAAATGCATATGGGAAATCCTTAATATTTTTCCTCTTGACCATACTTTTCTCGTATAATATATTGATTATCATTGAATCCATCATTTAGAATTAAGTCTTTTTGTCCTGAACCCCATTTGATTTTAATTTTATCACCATGTACATTTCCCATTTACATAATTTTTTCCAAGGTAAGAGTTCTATTGTATTTTACTGGAACCCTAATCCATGACTAGAACCTTGACCCATGAATGAATCCTTGATCCACATGGGGATCTGACAATTGGACATGATCCCTCAAACTTACCTTATCAGACTCTCCCCATCGAGGATTTAATAAACCTTGCTAACTTTTTTTTCGCAACCTGTAATCTGCATGCTTTGAGGAAAAATATTTGCACATGGGCCCAATACAAGTAGTAATACATTATGTTTCTCATGAAAATTTTCTACCCGCAAAAATATTCTCATGAGTGTTTCATCCGTGGAAATTCCATCCAAAAGCTTTGCGAGAATCCTTTTACCATGGGGTCTTCACTAAATGAACCTGTGATACAACACCTTCGTTCATGGGATATTAAAGAATACCCCTAATTTCACTAGATATTGATAAAAACCTCCCAAAATCCTTTTGTTGAACTCCCCTCCCAATAAATATTTCCAATAAAATAAACCCCTTTTTATAGCCCCAATACCTATAAACCCCCTAAGAACCCACACCCCCCCAATACCTACAATATATTGTCATTAATTTTCACAATTTAAATACCCCCTTTATGAATGAACATGATAAGATATTGGTCAACAAGGTGTATCCCCCATGCCTTTTATGCATGTTCCTAATATGAATGTCAAGACATGATTTCTCCCCATGATGTTTTTCACCTGCAAGCTTGACGTCGTAGACCTAGTCCTACAAAGCCTATCCCACAAGCCAATGAGATTTATCCTTGTGGGTGGGATCTATCAAAATGTTTGAACCTGTTCCTATGGACCTTTCTCCTTGTGAACCTTTACCTCCCATGAACATGTTCCTGTAGACCTAATCCCACAATCCCACCTCTTGCAAACTTGTCCCCGCAAACCTCTCTCCCCACAAACCTTTCTCCGCGAGACATTTTTCCTGCAAACCTTTCAGACTCTGACCTCACAGTAAAGAATTTCTTATGGGGATTCACTGAGTAGTTTCAACAACAACATACAAAACTCTTCCTGCAACCCTATCATATCATCTCTTCTCGCAAGCCTTCAGACATAAGAATTTCATACTTTATTTTATTATTTTAAGATAGGTTTATTTCTATTGTAGGTAGGGTCAAAAAGTTAATGTGGGACTGATGATCTATACCTTTCCTAGCTCCACATACAAATTACATTGGGACGGTTAAACGATATAAAACCTTCATCATAAATCTTGATGCATGTGGGACAAATCCCCAAAATCACAAATCAACGGCTGAGATTTACTCGAAGAACAAATCGACGACTGTTGAGTGATGAGTTCAAAGGGTCATATCTCAAGCTCTAGGTGGTCAAATCAGGCATGATATGTCTCATTGGAAATATGGAGTACTGAAGAACATGTTGGAAGAATTAATTTTTCTAAGTGGATAGTATAAACACTTAGAAAATTCAAAGAAAATAAGAGGATGTAGTCGAGCAATGTTTTTTTTTTGTTTTTATTTTATTTCAAAAAAAATTCCAAGAACCAAGACTCATGGACTTCCTGCAAAGTGAATTGAATCCTTAAGAATGTTTCAAAATCTTGTAATAATGTTCATATATTGATGAATGAAGATGTATATGAAATTTTAATTATATAATGGGACACAATAAGTGATTCGAAGCAATGTAATTGTAACAATTGGTAGTTATAGAATGTGAAAGGTATTCCTTATTTTATAAAAGGACTACCATCATATGAATGAATGGGGGGAGGGGGGGATTTTGGATCTTGGATATTTCATGTACTGCTGCTGAAAATTTTAATGAGAAGAAGCTTGTTTGGCCAAACTATTTTTAGGATAAATTGGATTCTTGTGTTTCATGTGTTGTGGACTATTCTATTGCATTTTGTTCAACACCGGGGTTGTGTAAGAATGTATTTCACATTATAGACTACTATTATGTGTGTTTGATGCATTCTTATTTCTATTATTTAGGGAATGTTTGTCTGAATATATGAACATAGGACTACAAATGATTGTTTAAATGCTAGACTATTCTAGGTTTGGAGTTATTTACTCATATTATTGTCTTTGCTTTGTGTGAGTTATTTCCCAAGCCATTAATAGGAGCATGTATGGTTCTATGTTTTCTTTTTAGTTACCTTAGACTCTTATATATGCATACATTTTCACATTATGTTAGTTACATTTCATTATTTATATTATAAATCATCATCATGGATTGTGCCACAACCAGTAAACCCCAAAACTAGAAATGACCGCTAGGATAGAATTTGGATGGGTTCCTTATTCCAAATGGTGTGAGGTCTAATTGGAATTTCCCACTATTATCACTGAGTAAATTGTTGGGCTGAAGAAACAATCTACAAAGGTAACCTACAAACCAAATTTAAGAATGGAAGCTAGCCCTTCTAGACTAGAGAGGGATCTGTTTGAGACTTGATCTCTGATAGATATATTGTTTTTGAACTGATGGCTAGGTTTAGATGATTGAGGTATCTTTTTCAAGGTTTGATGAAAAGGAGGTATAATATCTCTAGGGCTATGGAGTCAACCCATGAAAACAAAATAAAACAATGATTGGTAGGTATAACTCCTCAGAGGAACACAGGCTAAATAAGGTGATGAACGTTTAGTTTTGAGTTTGATTATGTAGGGTGAAAGAAGAAAAAAAACACACAACGAAATCAGAGCACCATAAATGATGAATTATGACCTTAGTTAAGAAGATAAACATAATTTAAATTAGTTAATTCTATAGCACCATTAGATGAATTCTAGACCCTTAATTATCCAATTTAATTAGAATAAAAGTTAAGATGAAATTGAGGACACAAGAAATACATACAAAGAAAAAACTACAATCTTCACATCACCACCATTAGAATCTTTTTCATTAGGATTTCATGACTTCTACATTTGTATTTCTATTAGATTCATAAAATTACAATGAAGATCAAATTGTCTATACTTCTACCAACTCACTCCTCTTTACATGAA
>WSFP011475916.1:0-16979 GCA_009831015.1 Picea engelmannii
TCATTCCTTGTGTTGGTGTGCTCATTTTACTAATATATGTTCTCTCTTATATTCTCATTTCATTTCAATATTTTGACTAATATACTAGTAATATTACATTTTGATCAAAAGAAAACATTGTATAAATGACCTAGAGGAGACATTTGCAAGAATGGAAGTGTGTGTCTTTGACATCATAGTATGGAAATTTTAATGTCAATAGAGGAAATTTTAGGAAATTTTAGGAAATTTTAATGTCAATGTACAATTTCACACACTTAAAAGACACCAAAAACAATAATTTTTGGTATCTTGGACCTAACTTCCTCTTGAATACTTGAAATTGAATTAGACTTGTGGGAATCCACTGGCAAAGTTCCAAATCATCTCAAAAAAAATTCAATGGATCAACAAGTCGTTATTGAAATGGGTCGAGGTTGCAATTTCTCCTAAATATCGATGGATACGCTCTGATGCAGATGCATCAGTTTCTATCTATTTTGTCTTCAAAGGTTTCACATGGAGGGATCACTATCATGCCAAACAAGTAAATGATTACAATGACCCAATTTTTTTAAAGGTTGAGATCAGTTTCAATCTCCCCTCCAGCAAACGGTCAGCCTCCTCCAACATTGGTCAAAGGAACGTGCAAAAACTCATATGCAGGGTTTTATTGATAAAGTTTTGTTATAATGCAAACGAGATTCACCAGTTCAGTGAAAAAATAAATATTTGGATCGCATTGGTCATATGGATACTTTTGTTAACGATTCAGACTATAAATTTGAGTTTCGGACTCTTGAGGATAGACCGAGTACTCCAATTACCATTTTTAGTGATAGTACTGACGAGCGTAACCCTGTTTCTGTTGTTGATAGTGTCTACGAGGGTAAACCTATTTTGGGTGTTCATGTATACCTTTATTCAGATGATGTCCATGAGGAAAATTATCTTCAGGATTCTAGAGCAGCTCGCCATCACCATCGTCTAATATTTCATCATTGTTGTAGTTTATGAAAACCCTATCCTCATTATTATATTGATGGATCCTTATTCTCATGTAGAAGAGGGATTAAGAAAAAAACTAAATCCTAAACTCTATATCTTGTGTTTTTCCAGGTGAGGAAGAAGAAGAAGACTTACCATGGTTTTAAGCCCTCCCTCCTCTGTACGCCTCTCCCTCCTCTTTGCATCTATATGGGCCAGCTATGCCTCTCCCTCCTTTGTGCACCCCTCCTCTATGTGTGCAGACATGTAGCTACCCTACCTCCTTCTCCTTGACTCTTTGTGTGTAGACTGCGTACAAATATTCAGGGGCAAGCTCAAAAATTATGAGTGTGCTTTGTTGGTTTTCGTTTTTTTGAAATGTTGTTTTTGGTTTTGGTTTTTTTGTGTGGTAGTTTTTATATTGGTTTATACATATATATATAATATTATATTATAATTCGAGGGATCTCACACCCACATGAAAACGACCACACAAGGGAGCACTAGGAAAAAAAACGATCTAGAGGATGGATAAGAACCAATTTTGGCTTGGAGGTAGATTTTTTAATACGACCTCACCAAGGTTGGGTGCCCGAACGCAATGCAAGGTGGGTTCCCAAATGAAACGTAAGGTGGTGTTATAAACCTAAATTGTACCACACATTCTTACTTGGCATCAGGCCAACTCATATCCCTTATTTGCCAAAAACTACTGAACAACTCTTCTAAAAACTCCATTTTTAAAAGTACACGCTAGCTGGCCCACTACAACCCACGTGGATCTATAGTGTCCATGCTAGCAGGCCCACTACATCCCGCGTGTACCTTCAGAATCACAAAAAAAGGAAATTTTCTGACGGGACAAAAATCTATGGGTGAGCTAACTGAAACTCTCGACCATGCATGGTCGAGGGTTCATCCAAAACCCTAGCTCCTTCTAGCCTATAAAAGAAGGGGTAGGGGTACCATTTGGAGGAGGAAAAAATATAGTGAAGAAACTCTACCCATTTATGTAATCCATTGTCCCAACCCTTTAGCCTTTCCTCATGCCAAAGGATATTTAATGCAAAGTAGTTGAAGGACAGAAGAAGAGGAGCCCAGGATCAGGTTCAAGGAGCGGTGGCCTGTCTCAGCTTTTTTGTAAGTTGATTCATTTTCAATAATAAAAAGAATACTTTTCCCATCCCAATGCATGAATTGTCTATGGTTTGATTGATTTATGCTTGATTTCTAACCCTTGAGTATAGAAGTAGCATGCATGCATAGTTGTTGTTTGTATTGAGTGCAGGTCATCTATGGAAGGAGCAGCGCAAGAAAGTAATCGAAGAGCAACGAAGGATCTACATCGAACGTCAGTAATAAGGTTGGTGGTCCTTTTCCATGCATTTACTGTGAAAAAGGGATTTAAATCTTGGGTTGTAGGTAAAAACATAGTTTCTATTCGGTCAAAATATGCATGCAAGTTTGACCCTAGTTTGCTAGTCCGTAGGGTGTTTTTCCCAACAACTGAATTGGTGACCATACTGGGGAGAATACTATTTAGGGTTTCTGAATTTATTTAACTTTTTTGGGTAGTTTAAAGATTACGTTTTCTGTTTTTATTTTCCTGTCTTTTTCTGTAAGGTTTAAGCTAGCAGGGAGTCTGGTTTTCCATACCAGTTTTCCCTGACTTTTTCTTGACAGTAGTTGTCGGGACACACAAAGGTACACGCGGCCTGCAGAAGGCCTGCACGCATGTACCCGCGCCCTATCCTCTTATAGCTCACGTGTGAATACTAGCTGCAGAGATAGCAGTAGCATGTAGGAGTTTAGAGAACCTTAAGAGGCATTTATCCTCTTCCCTATCTGAATTACACATTCTCAGGGGGTTTTCTAGAATCCTTTCTGAGTCTTGCTGGTTCACAGTCCTATCTCAAATTGTTTTTTTTTCGCCTTATTAGTCCTTACATTATTTTCCTTTTTTGTTAGAAAGAGAATCCAAGCCTTCAAGGGACCCTGGTTATCGATACCAGAGGCCTCTTCCTAGTTTGGACTGCCTGTTTTCATTTATTTTCCTTAGAATTTAGATATACACGCGGCCTGTACAAGGTCATCCCACGTGTACACGCTTTTTGTCTCTATTCAACGCGTGTTCGCACACGTGTTGTTTTAGTGACAGTCGCGTGCTTGGACAGGCTACTTTTTGTTCAAGGTGGGGTAGTCATCCCCTCCTTTGATGAGAAGTATTCCTCTCAGGTGTTTGAGTCTAGGTTTGAACAGTCTATAGGTTAGGTCATCTTACCCTTAGCCTGCTTTTTCTCAGTTAATAGTTGACAGAAAATAAAAATAAAAATAAAAAATTTATGGTTTTTAGACAAGCGTGAGAGTCTTTGTTTTTGTTTTTATTTCCATTGTGTGATTCTTTACTCTGATTCTTTGTGATCTGTGCTTTAATACATAATTTTTTTTTCTTGGTTTTGTGCTTGTTGGTATTTTCCCTTTGTTTCTTTACTAACACTTAAATGCAAAAAAAAAATCTCTTTTTATTTTCTTCTTTGGTTGAAAGGTGTGTTTATGCATCATTAGCTAGGGAAACGTATTTTGTTTTGTAATTTTTTGCAGTCCACTTAAATCATAAGTAGCTCGTAGTCGAGCGAAATTCCTTTAAGTTTATTGTATAAAATCTTAGAAAAATAAAAAAAAATAAAAAAAAAATTGTGAAAAGTTGTTGAAATTTTTCATTTAGTAAAAGTCTTTTGTTTCCAGCTTTTTTCATTCATTTTTTCTTTCGTCTTTACACATCATCAGTTTCACCTTCATACCCATTGACGTAAGAAAAATCCATAAAATCAACGCTAATCTTAAAATATACTAGACTTTTATGTTTGTAGGGTTCACAAACTAGTTCAGGACTAGGGCCTTGAATTAGTTTGGAGAGGAAACTTTTCAAGGCCATTCAAAACCAAAAATTAGAGTCTGAGATAGGGAGTGTCTAAGTCGAATTTCATGGAAGTTATCCGGAACCCCCCTCTAACACAGGGGATAAACACGAGGTCTCGTGCAGAAAGGTAGCAGAGATAACCCCTCCAAAGCCAGACCAATCGTAGTGGAGAAGACATATCGAGGGCTTGTTTTGGGATTTCGTCATTTTCATTTTCCACGGGGCTTCATGGGTCTTGAATCCGTTCGAGGTCCTTAGTTGTCTTCCAGACCATTTTCTCTCGATACCCTTGATAGGTTTCGGGCTTGATACCCTGCTCATTTTGTTCTACCCGACTTTCGATTGTACCCGCCTGGTGACTGTTTGCGTGTTGGAAACCTAGTTGCCAATATTTTTAGGGGCATACACGGGTGACTGCGGGGGTATACCGCGGTACCGAGGACATACATCTAGCCATGCTTTGCAGATTATACCCAGAGGGTGCTTCTGTATTCGAGTTTCACTTGCACCGGTAAGTTGCTCTAGTGTTGGTTGTTGTAATTGTTCTTCCAAATAGTTTAGTGATTGCTTGTCTTATCTCTTAGGGGATTATTCTTAGTGTGTGTTACTTTTGAACGTGTAGAATACCTTAGCATGTCTTGGATATTCTCACATAGTGGAGGATCCCAAGCTCTGTCGGTCATGAAGGCTTCTTGGCCTGCCGCAGGTTACACTGGAGCCACCCCCGCCACCATTAAGGCAGAGGCTAGACCAACAAGGGTCTTTTGAAGCGACCAGGTTACAAACCTTTGTGCTCGAACAACTCCCAGAGGAATAAACCGCCAATATTGGCTTGGTTGAAACCCCAACCACTGATTTCTTGGCACCATTTATTGTACCGATCCAATTTCACGAACGCCAGTCAGTGCCTCACATAGCTATGGAAACAAACGCTGGTACTTCTTCTAGGAATTCTTCCATTCCCACCACAGTTGCTACCACAGGAGAATCATCTCCTAACTTACCGTCGTCGGTCCGAGCCACCATGGTCTCGGTCGCAACTACGTCGCACAGTGGACCGAACCCGTCTATGGTGGTGGCCACAACCCCCTTCACACCTAGTGCGACAGGCCCTCCGTTCTCATACGGTATACCTAGTTCGGGTACAAGTCTTGCACTAACCTACTCCACTTTACAGACTTTGGGTCTGGGGCCAGGGATCTCTAACGCTTCTCTGAAAGGTCAACTTGGGGGCACTCATGTACCTTTTAATGCTTTTCCTTATCCATGAGGTCATATTCCTCCTTTGTCCCCTTCACTTGGTGGACCGCATCAGCAGTCCGTTAGGAAGCCTACACACACTAGTTTATTTGGAGCAGGGAGTCAAGGAACACCTGCGCATAGTATGCCTGTAGGTTTGACACCATTTTCTTGGAACGAGACATTTGGTAACAACACTTTCTCATGAACTACTTTCCCGTCTGGGGGCCATCCCAGTTTTGGACAATCTACTCCTGTGTAGGGTACTATTCCTCCGTAGGGGGCACATATAGAAGGACCTTGGAACTTAGGACAAGGATCCGTTCTCTCCTCTGGAATGTTTTTCTGGGATAATTCTTTCCATAGTCAATGGAACCCTGGACAGACTACTATGCCTCTCCCATCAGGACCGGCATGGGTTAATCCTTCCCAAAGTCCTTCAAACACGATGCATGCCAAACACTCTATGTCCTTTATGGGAAATCAGTTGATGATGTCTCCACAGATGAAAAATCCTTACGTTGGTTAGGGCCATGGTTTCTACCAAAATCCGGGCCAGTAGCCAAACTTTTCCTGGCAACCTGGTGCCAGTCAAACTCCAGGACCCCTTTTCCTAGGTTATCAGAAACAACCCAAACTACCATTGCTGGCGACGTTACACTTGCCAGATTTGACAAGGTTTTTAAATGATCCTATTTGTCACAATCCACATTGGCCTCCTATGCCAATGAAGTTTCCTTCGGACATTCCAAAGTTTGAGGCCAAGCCTAATGAAGATCCAGGTGATTATGTGACTATATTCCATCTTTGGTGTTCATCTAACTCATTAAAAGATGAATCTGTACAGTTGCGATTGTTTTGACGTACTCTTATCGAGAGTTTTGTGAAGTGGTACATTGAGCTCGATCGCTCACGATACTCTTCTTTTGGCGAACTGGCGATGGCCTTCCTTAACCATTTCCTGTTACCTGTGAGATACGACGCTGGCACAGAGCTGCTCGCCAATTTTGAATAGACAAATGCGAACCATATCTCTGATCATATCAAATAATGGAGACGCCAAAAGAGTCTAATCAAAGTACCAGTCCCACCAGAATTCCTGCTTGAGTGGTTCCTTAAGTCTTTGGTCCTGTAGTTATCCAAAGACGTCGTGACTTCCAGAGTTTTCTCCGAAGAATATGCAATCATGAGGGCTCAACAGTTTGAGCTCATCTATTCTTAGTCTGGTTTATCATACAACATCTTTCCAGATGTGCCATGTTCGATAATGGATAAAACTAGACAGAGAGTTGGACCACATGCCGATGGTATTGTTGGTTCAGCACAAACCAAGACCGCTGATCAATTGACAAAACAGTTGCAATAGTTATCCATGCAACACACAGTGGCCAGCCAAACTACTTCTTTGGCTGCTCCTCCTACCCAAACGTCGGAAGTACACTTCATGGAGTCGACTAACCCAAAGGCCCCCCAACAGCCTGAAGGGAAGAAAAAACAACGAAAGAAGGGTAAGGGGGATAAAAAAACCCACTGATAATGCTGGCGGGGAAAACATGGAAAAACGTAAGGCGAGGTATCCATGCAACTTGTGTGTGGAAGACCACCTGACCCATCTTTGTCCTCGACTTACAGAGGCCCAAAAGTTTTTCACACAACAAAAATAGGCAGTGTTGACTAATCCCTTTCAACATGGGAAAAATTTAACTCAAGCCTCTACAAGCACAGAAGGGGGAAGCCAAGAAACCTTCCCTCCTCCAAACAATCCCTCATCCGCAAATGTATACATGGTTAGGGGTGATACTTTCATAATGACTAGAGCGCACGACTATAGTAAACCAAGAACTTCTGAGAAGGGTAAAGAAGTTGATCTCCCATCTCTTCCTCTACAGATTGAGAAGACATTGGGAGAAAAAATGACACGCATTCCAAAGGGTGCATTTAAAAACGATTCTCACAATCCAAACACAAGGGCCACCCAGAATTACTCTGTGGTGGAGGATTTATCACAAACCCCTTATGCAATGTCTTCTTTGGAGGTCCTCCAAAGTTTCCCTACTTAGAGGAAATCCTTGTTAACCACTTTAGGCTCTACTGAGACTTGTAATCCAGGTACCATCATGTTATATACAACTGACTTAAAACCTCATTTGCCTTACCATGTAGCGTTTCAAATAGTAGTGGCTCATCCCACGAAAACTTTTACATGGAATATCTTCTGCACGATGGTCGACGAGGGCGCCTTGACATGCATTATGTCGTTAGCATGTTGGAAGGCCATTGGCCAGCCCACTTTTTCTCCATCACCTACTCTCCTCATTTCTTTCGACGGTCGTTCTTTTCGACCACATGGCATCGTTCCTTCTTTCCCTATGCAGTTAGGAGGGAAAACCATGTGTGTTGAAGTAGAGGTAGTCGATGCTCCCCTCGACTATAACCTCTTGTTAGGAAAGAGTTGGACTTATGCTATGCAAGCTATGGTTGCTACAGTTTTCCAAGTCTTGTTGTTTCCACACGAGGTTCGGATAGTGACCATCGATCAACTGTATTTCTCTAGACCTGACCCAGCTTTGGGGGCATCCACAGTCCCCATGATTGATAATCCTCAACCAGGTGTCATTAACGTAGGAGTTGGTTTGTGCCCATCCTTGATGGATACCTTCGATTACCCACCTCCTCATGACGATGTCAAATTTATATCTAATCACCATAAGGTTGATATTTTTCAAGTTTTGTCATTCTGCACGACTTACTTTGAGGAGCCTTGGATTCTTCCTTCCCCATCAGCCACGATGGATGAAACAGGGTACCCCGGCATGTCCATGCCCTTGTCTTCCGCTAAGGTAGCATACTCTTTAGTCCAGCAAGATTCAGCTAACCCTGATCTGACTCCCGCACAAGAGTTACATCCACTTCTAGAGCCTATTTGGGCTCAGGGTTCTCTCGCTAATGTCGATTCGTTAGACTTAGTCTAGCCTTCTGACGAAGATGTAATCGAAGCAAGGACTATTCCAGACAAACCTTGGGAAAATATTCATCATAGATCATTCTTTCTCCCAAATTTAAGCCGAATCAAAGTAGGAGAATTCATCGTGACTATGACTGGAGATAGGTCTTGTCATACTAATCCCTTAGCTACACACAAGATGATCCAGATTATTTTCGGCATGAAATGAGAGCAGAGATATAATAAAGAAATGCACAGAGATATCACGTATATCCAGTAATATAACAGAAATATATCAGAGATGAAACCATAAACATAGAGATACAGTAATACACGATTTCTATTAATGAACGAAATGTACAGAGACTGTAAAAATACAGAGTGAAAGACTCGCTAGAATGGGGGCAGCTTATCTCTAAGAAGAGATGTGATGGCTACTCGCATTCACAAGAAGATGATTACAATGAGGCTCTGAAGGCCCTTTTACAATAAATGGGAATGCCAAAATTCCTAGACATCCAAAAACCTAACCCTAGGAGATGAAGTGCCAAAAGTCATGTGGGCCCCGTTTGGGTAAGTGAGTACATCAACTTCTCGGGGTCGTAACTTTTGCATATGATCTCCGTTTTAGGCGTGTGATAGATCGTTGGAAAGGTATTGTTGAGGATATTCATTTTGGGGGATCAATTATTCCTTTGGATATCATTGAGAACCTTCATCTCGAAAAACATTCATTTGGACCCTCAAAATGGCCCCAGAAGTTAAAACCTGCTAAAAATAGTAAATTGCCAAAATGGCCAGAAAACTATTTTGAGACACTTGGAAAAGGTGGGTGGCCACCGATATCCACCTGGATCAATCCTCCCTCCTTAGGAAGCAATGGCCTCCATTGCGTTGAGTTCCCAGGGGAGAGGGAAAAACATTTGTTGAATCTGCATCTTGGTGAGTTGCTTGTCTTGCTAGAGAAGTCACGCTGCTTAGTTTGTGGAAATCGGTCACGAACCTGTGGCTGGAAGGTTTGGACCTTTTTAACCAGTCTGGATATTTTAGATGACTGTGTGCAGAAGGAATCTTCATGCTTTGCTGCAACCTTGTCAACCTGCTTCTGTTGGATAGAAGGTGCTTGGGCCGAAGCTGTGGTGGCTGCAGTATCCTTATGTTCACCCTTTGAACAGATTGTGGAGAAGATGAATTTTGTAGTATGAGATACTACCTTGCGACACTGTTTAGGTGGGGTAGTAGTTGGAACTACCTCTGGTATCATGTAGAGATGACCCCCAAGAGTAATAATGACACTACGGGGTCGAGACTCATAGATAGCATGGCGTTTCCACATATATGGCTAGCCCAAGAGAACATCACAGACATCCAGTGGGGCAACATCACATAATACCTCATCCTTGAAGGGTTGGATGCCGTATGACAATCGACACTTTTGGCTAACACAAAGATCTCGTCCTTGGCGAAGCCACCCAATGCTGTATGGTTGCAGGTGTGGTGTTGTAGACAATCCCAACTGTTTGATGACCTTTGCTGAGATGAGGTTCTTCTGGCTTCCGCTATCAATAATAAAATGCAGTGGGGTCCCCTTCACCCACATCTGTGAATGAAAAAGGTGCTCCCCCTCTTCTGGATCTGTTGGTTCTTCTAGTTGAATTGTTGCGGTCGCGACAATAGCAGTGGGGTCTGCGTCGATGATCTGCCTTTTACCAGTATTTTCAGAATCAGATTCTGAATCAGGGTTCGGCTCCTTGTCTTTGATCTCGGCCACCAATGATTGTTTTGAGAGACATTCGTTGGTGTTGTGCCAAGGGATTTTTTTGAAATCGCACCATTTTCCGGTGTCCTTCTTTTTCTTCCCGTGACCCTTCTTTTCCTGTGGCTTGGAATGGTTTTCAGGAGACTGTTTGTTAGGGTTGTCTTTGTCATACTTTGGTTGTTGTGGATTTGTAGACCCGAACTCCCATTTGTTCCAGTGCTTAAATTTCTGCTCGATTTTAACATCATATCGATAGGCAGCACCGAGTGATGATATGTCCAGAAAATCCATTTCAGTTTGGATGTATCTGTGTAGAGCCCCACGGTATTTCAGAACCAAATGTCGTTCAGAGTCTTTGATACCCAGATTGGTGCGCAAGGTATGGAAGCTATTGGTGAACTCTGGAACTTATTGGCCCTTCTCTTGCCGTAGTGTGGTCCATCTCATGTACCGGTCCTCATAGTTGCCAACAGGGTAGTACTGTTCCTTTACCACATCCACAAAAAATTCCCAAGTGGGCTCGACCCCATATATTCCAGAATCCTTTGTGGAACTCTTCTCCCAGTAAGTTTCCCACCAATGTTTGACATGGGGGAGAGCCTTAAGGAGCGCGAAGGTGATATTTTCCTTGTCTGAAAAATTATGAACATAGAAATAACCTTCTAGCAGATTTAACCATTTATCTAAGGCATATGCATCTATTTGACCTTCAAATACGGGAATATCAAAATTAACCTATACCTTGAAAGGTGAGGTGCCTCTAAAGTGGCCGCTTGATGAAGATGTTCCTGATGCTATCGGTAGGCATTGAAGGATGTGGGAAAAATTCTCCATCATTTCGTCCCTCTGTCGCGTGAGAGATTTCTCAAGCAACAGACTGATAGGATCGTCTGCTCCATCGTTTTTATTTTCTTCCACCATTAAGGGTTTCTTGGGTGTGAAAGAGCGATTTTCCTCAAGAGATACAAGATCGAGACCCAACTTTCTATACTCGGACCTCATCGGGGACATGCACTGAAAAACGATCAAGAGCAGCCTGCTCTCATACCACTGATCCGGATTATTTTCGGCACGAAATGAGAGCGGAGATATAATAAAGAAATGCACAGAGATATCATGTATATCCAGTGATATAACATAAATATATCAGAGATGCAACCATAAACATAGAGATACAGTAATACATGATTTCTATTAATGAACGAAATGTACAGAGACTGTAAAAATACAGAGTGAAAGACTCTCTAGAATGGGGGCAGCTTATCTCTGAGAAAAGATGTGACGGCTACTCGCATTCACAAGAAGATGATTACAATGAGGCTCTGAAGGCCCTTTTACAATAAATAGGAATTCCAAAATTCCTAGACATCCAAAAACCTAACCCTAGGAGATGAAGCACCAAAAGTCATGTGGGCCCCGTTTGGGTAAGTGAGTACATCAACTTCCCGAGGTCGTAACTTTTGCATATGGTCTTCGTTTTAGGCGTGTGATAGCTCGTTGGAAAGGTATTGTCGAGGAGATTCATTTTGGGGGATGAATAATGCCTTTGGATATCATTGAGAACCTAGATCTCAAAAAACCTTCATTTGGACCCTCAAAATGGCCTCGGAAGTTAAAACCTGCTAAAAATAGTAAATTGCCAAAATGGCTAGAAAACTATTTTGAGCCACTTGGAAAAGGTGGGTGGCCACCGATATCCACCTGGATCACAAGATATATGCTGAGGTTAGTTTCTGAAATGAGACCTATCAATATCTCCAGAACCCCTGGCATCATAGACAATGTTTTCGTCGGAGCATACAACTCCCCCGAGGAGATGTCAGGCATCAACCCACAAAGAGTATATCATGAGCTAAATTTGTTGTTTTTCAAGATCGCTTTGAGATACGAAAGCAACATCCGGAAAGACTCCATTTATTCTTTTCGATCTCGTCCAGATTAACTGATAAAATTAACCATTATGGAGTCTTCTTTAAGCCCTTTTCAGACTCCTTAAAGATGAAAATATTGTCGAGTGACCTTGTTTCTTCACACTCGTTAAATTGGTCCAAACGAACATTCCTTAAACGGGTCTCCTTTTAAGCCCTTTTCAGACCCTCTAAAGATGAAAATATTGTCGAGCGATCTTGTGGCCTTTCACGCTCGTTAAACTGAAATTTGAAGTCACGTATGTCCGGCTGTAGTTTACCCCTTTTTCGGTCCGGACGGTCAACTGTACGAACAAAGGTATACTCTATAGAACTTCTGTTCTTTAGAAGAGTACTCTCAGATATGATTTTATCCCTTTTTTGGGCCTGAGGGACTAAACTTACGAAAAAGAAACCCCCACGGAGTCCATAGTTAAGCTCTTTTCAGACTCCCTAAAATTGAAAAGATCGTCGAGTGACCTTATTCTTTCACACTCGTTAAATTGGTCCAGAAGAATATTCCTGACGGAGTCCATAGTTAAGCTTTTTTCAGACTCCTTAAAAGTGAAAAAATAGTCGAGTGATCTTGTCCTTGTCACACTTGTTAAAATGGTTTTGAATTGACATCTAATCGGTGCCAATTTATCCCTTTTTCGAACCAACTAGACTATTGTCGAAAAAGGCACCCCAACGGAGTCTGCTTTTATGCTTTTTCAGACTCTCTAAATATGAAAAACCACCGAGCTTACCTTCTCTAGGCTTGTTAAACTTACATTGAAGGACGTTACCATTCTGTGTTCTATCAACCGCATTTGCATACCTTATCCACTAGCCTTGTGACAGTTTGCTTCTGCGTCTTAACACCTTTGGCCGCCGAAGGATTTTCCCCCAGTATCATTTTACCAGAACATCAGTCTTTTCCTTGTGCCTTGAGCTTATATGTTTGCAGTACTCGTTCCTCCATTGTAACGTAATATTCCTTTATTCTTTTTCCAAAATTATCGAAAAGAACAAAAGAATCAAATATACCCCAAAAAGAGGAAGGAAAAAATATTTTCTTTATTGGCAGCATAATGAGTCGCCCTTGGATAAAGCACATCTATCTGTTTGTTCATCAAACTATGGGATGTAGTACGACCTTAGGAATCTTTTCTCGCTATATAGAGTTGTGTCCTCCACCATTTGGTTATTCTTCCAAACATATGGAGAGTTTGCGTTGCCTCCTACTTCATAGACTTATGATTAAGATATATGTTGCTTGAGTCTCATCACTTGTCGTGCTATTTTCCAAGGGAAGTTTGTCACTAAGATTGAGTCAGACCCTCTGCAATATGTCTCTTGTCTACATACCCAGCCATCTTGAACACCCAATCAAGTCCTTGTTTGAAATCATTGAAGCCTTCAGTCTGATCATCAAGATTATCAATTTTGTCCATGACTGACGAGTCGTCGAAGACCTCTGGGTAGTGCAATCGTACACTCATATTACACTCCTACCCAAGTTTTGAAGATTTTGAAGTTGTTGCTCGAGCTCTAAATCCCTCATCTCTAGCCATCAGGCCTTATCAGCTTCTACGAAGATGGATACTTTGCATGTATATCTTTTTTATTTTGAGATGTAGATCTATTGTGTACTGTTCGCGACTACACTTTATATAGTTATATGACATGGATCTACAGTGTATTTGATTGGTAACCATGTGTTCTATTTTATCCCGAGCATGGGTATGCCCACCTCGGTGAGACATTTGTTATTTTACAGACGACACCTCCTGGTTCCTGATCCTTGGGCACAATTGTCCGGCACATCAGTAAAGATTGGTAATGTATTTCGGCCATCAGATGCTCTTCTGACCTCACACATTAGGGGGCATATTTTATAACCCTAAATTGCACCACACATGCTTACCTGGCATCAGGCCAACTCATATCCCTTCTTTGCCAAAAACTACTGAACAACTCTTCTAAAAACTCCATTTTTTAAAGTACACACTAGCTGGCCCACTATAGCCCACGTGGATCTACAGTGTCCATGCTAGTAGGCCCACTACATCCCACGTGTACCTTCAGAATCACGAAAAAAGGAAAGTTTCTGATGGGACAAAAAGCTATGGGTGAGTTAACTGAAACTCCCGGCCATGCATGGCCGAGGGTTCGTCCAAAACCCTAGATCCTTCTAGCCTATAAAAGAAGGGGTAGGGGTACCATTTGGAGGAGGAAAAAATATAGCGAAGAAACTCTTCCCATTTATGTAATCCATTTTCCCAACCCTTTAGCCTTTCCTCATGCCAAAGGAGATTTAACGCAAAGCAGTTGAAGGACAGAAGAAGAGGAGCCCAGGATTAGGTTCAAGGAGCGGTGGCATGTCTCAGAATTTTTGTAAGTTGATTCATTTTCAGTAATAAAAAGAATACTTTTCCCATCCCAATGCATGAATTTTATATGGTTTGATTTATTTATACTTGATTTCTAACCCTTAAGTATAGAAGTAGCATGCATGCATAGTTGTTGTTTGTCTTGAGTTTAGGTCATCTGTGGAAGGAGCAACGTAACCAATTAATCGAAGAGAAACGAAGGATCTACATCGAACACCGTTAATAAGGTTGGTGGTCCTTTTCCATGCATTTACTGTGAAAAAGGGGTTTAAGTCTTGGGTTGTAGGTAAAAAAGTAGTTTCTATTCGGTCAAAATCTGCATGCAATTCTGACCCTAGTTTGCTAGGCCGTAGGGTGTTTTTCCCAACAATAGGTGGGTGCCCAAATGCAACGCAAGGTGGGAACCCAAATGCAACGCAAGGCGAGTTTAAAAGATGGGCGCCCAAATGACCCAAGGCAAGTTCGCAAGGTGGGTGCCCAAACGCAACTCAAGGCCAGTTCGCAAGATGGGTGCCCAAACACAAGAAGAGTCGTAACGAAAACGACCACACAAGGGAGCACTAGGAAAAAGGATGAGTCAGAGGATGGATAAGAACCAATTTTGTCTTGTAGGTATATTTTTTAATACGACCTCACCAAGGGTGGGCGGTCGAATGCAACGTAAGGCGAGTTCGCAAGATTGACGCCCAAACGCAAGGCAAGGCAAGTTATTTATTTTTATATTTCTTACCACTATTGTGTTTTTTTGATCCAGAGGATGGGGGTTTATATATGGGATGATCCCCCTATATCCATTAATAATGTGGTAGCAATATCTTCAACTATATCCTTAATTTCTATACAGTCAGTCCCATGTTCTCCCTGCTCTATTCTCTTCATTATTGTTCTCTTCTTTTTAGTGCTAGTGCCAACCTTGTCCACTCTCATTTTTCTTTCTTATCTCTAATGTAGGGTGTGTGTCCCTAAATTAGGCTAATGGTTTCCCTCCTTGTATTTTTTATCATCTCTTTGAGGCAATAGAGAAAAATGTGGAACACTTATATGTTTTTTTTACATATCAAATGTGAGTAATACCTTGATATATATAATAATATGATGGACCCCTAGATTACCATTTTTTCCCCATCCTATTGCCATGTATTATTAATGTATTTTCCTCAAAGACCTAATACTATCCTAAGAACTCTTGTTTTAATTCTATAAATTGTGAACATATGATAATTTGTATAAGATATTTGGAGAATGATAATTTTGAAGGTGTTAGGCCTATTCCTACACACCACGGCCATATCACCTCTCATTGAGAGTCTGTGTATTTTGAACTGAAAGTCATGGTGGGGCTAATGGGGCTCTTGGGAACAAAATAAAGGGTTAAAATGGGCACCAAATGGAAAAATGAGGTGTTAACTAGACCAACCCATGACAGGTAGGCACTAAATGACTATTGTAAGAAAGGACTTCTCACCTAATGAGCATCCATTCACTGGGAACAAATCGAATACTCTGCTAAATTAGGGTTTATGTTTTACATGATGAATTGATGATGGAAGAAAGTGGGTGTGCGAGTCAAATTTGAGTCCAGAAACCCTCCCATATCGTTAAGTCATGTGAATAGTCTATCCATGTCAAATTTCAATGCATTCAAAAACAGTTTGAAAAAATTTCAACGTTAGCCCCATTCAAAGGTCATTGTYGCCCATGTTTAGTCCTAGTACAATTTCCTTGTAAAATTTGTATAAGATATTTGTAGAATGATAATTTTGAAGGTGTTAGGCCTATTCCTACACACCACGACCAGATCACCTCTCATTGACATTCTGTGTATTTTGAACTGAAAGTCATGGTGGGGCTAATGGGGCTCTTGGGACTAAAAGAAAGGGTCAGCATGGGCACCAAATGGAAAAAAGAGGTTTTAACTAGACCAACCCATGACAGGTAGGAACTAAATGATTGTTGTAAGCAAGGACTTCTCTCCTAATGAGCATACATTCACTGGGAACAAATCGAATACTCCACTAAATTAGGGTTTATGTTTTACATGATGAATTGATGATGGAAGAAAGTGGGTGTGTGAGTCAAATTTGAGTCCAAAAACCCTCCCATATCGTTAAGGCATGTGAATAGTATATCCATGTCAAATTTCAATGCATTCAGAAATGGTTTGAAAAAATTTCAATGTTGGCCCCATTCACAGGTCACTGTTGCCCGTGTCTAGTCCTAGTACAATTTCCTTGTAAAATTTGTATAAGATATTTGGAGGATGATAATTTTGAAGGTGATAGGCCTATTTATACACACCACGACCATATCACCTCTCATTGACAGTCTGTGTATTTTGAACTGAAATTCATGGTGGGGCTAATGGGGCTCTTGGGACTAAAAGAAAGGGCCAGCATGGGCACCAAATGGAAAAAAGAGGTGTTAAATAGACCAACCCATGACAGGTAGGCACTAAATGATTTTTGTAAGCAAGGACTTCTCACCTAATGAGCATCCATTCACTAGGAACAAATCGAATACTCCACTAAATTAGGGTTTATGTTTTACATGATGAATTGATGTTTTACAAATCAAATACCTTTTTGCCAAAATTCCAAGAATACCTAACCTTATTTGTCTTTGAGAGAAGGTACTATCTTGGGGCGTAGGAACTTGGAACTAGAACTTGGCTTTCGGGCTAAGTTCTTTAAGTCAAGTCAACTTTTACCATGCCCAAAACCAAGAGCCAAGTTAGCTTAAAATCCAAAATTTGGTTCAAAAAACCAAAACTTTTATGAGAAAACCTCATTTTTCATGAGCTTCTCTTGGTTTCAGGAAGAGTTCATTCTCTACTAAATAGGGGAAACCATGTGAAGGTGGAAGCTCTAAT
>WSFP011475917.1:0-16979 GCA_009831015.1 Picea engelmannii
ATAAGAAGACAGGAGAGATTAGAATCTGTGTAGACTTGAGGAAACTAAATGATGCATGTTTACATGATCCATTCCCTACACTGTTTACTGACGAAGTGTTGGATAATGTGGGAGGACAGGAAGTTTACTCTTTCACAGATGGATTTTCAAGCTATCACCAGATCATGATTGCTAAGGAATATCGCCATAAGACCACATTTGCAACAGAATGGGGATCCTACCAGTACACAATGATGCCTTTCAAACTGAAGAATGCACTAGCTATATTTTCTAGGGTGGTGGTCGAAGAATTCAAGGACTTCTTACATAAATTCCTGGAATCATATTTTGATGATTGGACTGTTTTTAGCTTATTGAAAATCATATTGAATGTTTAAGACTAATATTGGATAAGTGCAAGAAATGTTAGATTTCCCTGAACCTGAAGAAGTGCATCTTCTTTTCACCCTTTGGAGTGATGCTAGGCCACATTGTGTGTAAGTAGGGATTGCTAGTAGATCCTTCCAAGATTGCCATCATTGTTGATATACCTTCAGTAAGACAGTTGTGCATTGCGCTAGGACATACAGGATACTACAGAAAGTTCATCAAGGGCTATGCACAGATAGCAACACCTATGGAGAAGTTATTAAAGAAATATTGTCAGTTCCAATGGTCAGAGGAATGTCAACAAAGCTTTGACACACTGAAACAGAAAATGGTCACTGCGCCCATTCTGGTTTTCCCGGATTGGAGTAAGGAATTCCATGTGCATGTCGATGCATCATATATTGAATTAGGATCAATGTTAGCACAATCAGGAGCAGGATATATTGACCATCCATTAGCCTTTGCTAGCAGGAAGCTCTCTACAGCTGAGGTAAATTACACTGCCACTGAAAGAGAAGGTTTAGCCATGGTGTATGCGCTGCAGAAGTTTCGTCACTACTTCTTGGGAGGAAACTTTAAGATGTTCATTGATCAGTCTGCACTAAAATACTTATTCAACAAGCCAGTGTTGGGGGGATGAATATGTAGATGGTTGTTGTTATTCCAGGAATATGATTTTGAAATTGTGGTCAAGCCAGGGATAATGAACAAGGGACCTGACCAATTGTCCAAGTTAGAACATGGAGAGGAACCTACCATTTTGGAGGATACACTACCAGATGCACAGTTGATGGCCATCAGAAAGGTTGATGATCATTTTTTTGAGATAGTCCAGTTCCTATCAACAGGAATGGCACCTCACGAATATACAGTCATTCAGAAGAAACAGTTGGTAGTTCACACTACATATTTTTCACTTATAGTCGGACAACTTTATAAGATGGGACCTTATGAGATCCTGAGGAGATGCATTATGGAGGCAAAAAGACCACTAATTCTAGCAGAAGCACATGAAGGCATCACAGGAGGAAACTATGCAGGGACAACAACAACATAGAAGGTTCTTAGAGTTGGCCTCTGGTGGCCCACTTTGCACAAAGATACTAAGGAATACTACAAAGCCTGCGATGTATTCCAAAGGGTTGGGAAACCTTCCAGAAGAGATGAGATTCCTTTAGCACCTCAACTAACTTTACATTCCTTTGAGAAATGGGAAATTGATTTCGTGGGACCTATCAACCCACCAGGGAAGCTCACAGGAGTGAGATACATCATCACTATGACAGAGTATTTGACCATATGGGAAAAAGCAAGAGTTGTTAAGGATTGTAGTGCAACTACAGCTACGCGATTCATATTTGATGATATCATAACCAGTTTTGGATGCTCTGAGACCCTAATGAGCGATCAAGGTACACACTTTATTAATAAGACTATTGAAACCCTAACCCAGGAATTTGAGGTTCACCATCAGAAGAGAACTCCATACCACTCACAGGTGAATGGGACAGTCGAAGCTTTCAATAAGATCTTGGAGACAATGTAACAAATATTTGCAGTGTGAACATGGATGATTGGGATTTCAGAGTACCCGCACTATTACGGGCCTATAGAACCACTTGCAAGAAGCTAACAATGCAGACTCCCTTTAAGTTGGTTTATGGTCTAGAAGCAGTCGTACCTATGGAATATTTAGTTCCTAGATTAAGAATTGCAGCATTTACATATATGGATGACACAAGTGCTGTGAAAGATAGACTTACGCAGTTGGTAGAACTGGAAGAAGATAGATTCATTGCAATATTTCACCAGCAGGTACATAAGGAACGAGAGAAGGCCTACCATGACAGACATATCAAGAAGAAAGACTTTAAGCAAGGAGATCTGGTATTGGTATATGACAACAAGTTCATGAAGCATCTAGGGAAGTTCAGGACATATTGGCTTGGGCCATATGAGGTTGCCTACATTACAGAAGGAGGAGCTTCGCAGTTCAATACTTTGAAGGGAGAATGGAAGGAAGGTTTGGTAAATGGGAGCCAGTTGAAATTGTACTACGACAACCAGCTTCCTTGCAGCTCTCAATAAAATCATAAGAAAAAGGGTCTAGGTACCAGGTGCAGTTGAAACTGGGTACCAGACACATAAAATACAGTATGTACACAGAAGGGAGGAATAGAGCATAGAGCATAAGCTACTTCGTGCAGCGTGAAGATGAAGATAAATAGAAGGTTCATACCTCTAGTGACTCGGGACGAGTCATAGGTGAGTGTTGGGGGCCTGTTGGCCCTTGGTTATGGATTAAGGAAGAAAGAGAAGAAAAAGGAAGAGAAAATACAAATTACAAACTTTGCAGAAGGCACATTGACTAATATTGGGTTGGAGTGGCTAAAGAAGCGGAAAAGGAGCAAAGTAAGGGAAAGTGAGTCATTGAACGAGAGGATCGAGGGAGGCACATTAGCACGGAATATGGATACTGGACAGCTCAACAAGTGGAACAAGCCACCAATGGATGCTTTGGATCACCTCACGGGAAAGAAGGAAAGATAGGTTGGTGAAGCCCAGTAAGTACGGGTCAAGTTGACCTAGGCTTTTAGACCTAGGGTTTTGGTATCTAGGGGTTTTGACATCTAGACGTTTTTCATTGTAATGTATAAATAAAAGGTCTAGAGGACCTGGGAGGGGTTGTTCATTGTTGGTGATTGTTGTTGTTGTGGATAATCATTGTTGTTGATACTATTGTGTGTTGAGCAAGAGAGAGAGATGTTGGATGGGAGAGTAGTCTGTATTGTAATATATTCTGTTGGGTACGAAGATCAAACCTGCAGTTGGGTGTGCAAGGAGGGGAGATAGAAAAGAGAGAGATATATGCAAGCTAAGAGTGCAGATAGAACTGTATGTTTTCATATAATATATCAAAAAACACAGTTATGTGGACATAGCCCTAGGGAGAGGGTGAATCACGTATATATTGTTGTTTTGTGTGATTGATGTTGTGTTATTTTTCTTTTTGTTATTTTGTTATTGCATTATTGTGTTAGATTTGAGATATAGCTCGCACAATAGGACTAAGGGAGATAAAGAATAACTAGATCTATGTGTGTTGTTCCTTTGAGTCCACCTGCATTTCCTCTGGTTGTAGATACCTGTGTCCTGCAACCCCCTATTTCTACTTTGGGTGAGACTACATCTGCTTCGTAGTTGTTGCCGAAAGGGCCAGTAGTTAGGGCTTGTTGGTGCGTTGTTAGAGTTGAACCCTAGGTCTTCCCCTATGCCAAAAAATGGTATGAGTTTTGATATATTTGAAGGAAATACTATTCTATATGGATAGTACATGTCATTATGTTTCCAGTGGTATGTGGAACATCACATAACTCCTCACGGTTAGAGAGTTATGGCCATGTGAAGTTGGAGAACCCTCATGAGTCATCTAGAAGCCCCAAAAGGTCAAAGTATTCAAAGTGGTTTAAGATATTTTTAGAAAGTAAATAATAAAGTGAAGTGATGATTGTACTATAATTCAAAGTGACTACAAAAGAAATTATTTAAATAATAAAGTTAATGGAGAAATTACTAAGTTGACAAGTGATTAGAAGTGGGTTAGCCCTAAAATAAGGAAAGTGGTTTAAGATGGTTAGAAGGTAACCCCTTGAGGTAAAGTGAAGTGATGAGTGTACTATAAGTCAAATTGGATACAAAATAAATTATTTAAATAATAAATCTAATGGATAAATTACTAATTGGACAAGTGGTTAGAAGTTGGTTAACCCTAAAATAATGAAAGTGGGTTAAGATGGTTAAAAGGTAACCCCTTGAGGGAGCTACATGAAAGTATAAATAAGAGGCAAGGCTCTCTCATTTCATATCACAATTGAGAATATTGAATATTTAAAGGTGATTGAGGTAACCAAAGGATATCTAAGCCAAATTTTAGAGAGAAGGTGAAGTAAAGAAGGTCGAAATTCAAGGGAGGATAAATTCTTTTGATGATGCTTTCTAAGGTATGTTATTTACAGGTCATCTCACTATTTTCACAATAAAAAAAAAAATCTAGAATGACTCAGACCATGAAATTGATAGGCCATTGAGAAAACATATCCAATTAGTTGTGGTATGAATTTTATCTTGTGGTTTGTTGTATTTTGGGAGTGACACTCCGTGGAAAATAGGGTTTGTGGCTAGTCCTGAAACTAGTCTAAAACACTTGTTTCGGGTAAAAACGTCATAACTTATTCATAAAAGATCCAAATTAAGTAAGAAAAAGATTATTGGTTAGAGTACAGTCTATAGTATTCCGTGTAAAAAATTTAGATCCATACAACAAATATTCAGTGTGCCGCACACTCTACAAGTTCTCTCTCTAGAATAAGTCATAATTCAACAAGGTATGTCATTTTTTCTATAACTCATTTTTTGAGAGGTTCTAAGTAGTGAAGCCTAGAGGAATTGCATAAAACACATTGAAGAACATTGTGTACTATTTTCATATTTTTATTCATTACAGGTACATAGTTATGATTATTTTAGGTTAGGGTTGTTGACCAATCCAAAACTAGTCATGTTAGACTAAAGTAAAGTTTGATGAAAATGATAGTCTCTTATTGTTAAAGTTAAGGAAGGTTTGCAGGTATGTGATCATATACACCAGGTCTATTATAGAGGTACAAATCATATTTGTATTATGAAATTGATGAGGGCTTTTGGTTGAGCTACATGTTGGGTACATGGTTGAGACAAGTAGTTGATGAGTTGGCACATACATGAGGTGTATAGTTGATGATGTTGGTACATATTGATGAGTCATAGATTATGAGTAGTTGATACATGATTGGTACATTCTTGGTACATGGTTGGAGGCACTTGCTAGTAGTATTGTTGACACATGGTTTATGGATGATGTAGCATACTTGTATTGGTATATTATTAGAAGCACATATTGATCTTGGTGATGATTATGAGTTGTTGTGTTATGCTTGGTTGATGCAAATATTTGAGATTTGTCTTGGTGATTGATCTTGGTGAGTATAACTGATTTGTTTGATAAGATTGATGAGACAGGTTGGTGTGATAGGTTGTTTGGACAAGTTGTTGTGACAGGTTATTTGTACAGTTTTGGTGCATGGTTGATGTACTTGTTCATGGTATAGTTTGGTGCATGGTTTATGCACTTGTTAATGGTACAATTTTTGTATAGGTTGTCGCATGATTGATGCACTTGTTTATGGTACAAGTTGATTACAGGTTGAGGTATAGGTTGGTGCATGGTTGATGCACTTATTTATGGTACAAGTTGATTATAGGTTGATTGGTACAGGTTTACAATAGTATATCTCACAGTGATAGTGTGACAGTGGTTCCATCATTCTACTTATACATCAGGGTGATTGCATGAGGCAAGGATAGGTGGTTGTAGCCACCTTCCGGTTGTAGCCGAAGAACATAAGGGGTTGTATCCTCCTTCTAGTTGTAGCCAGAGAATTGGGGAGTTGGAGCTTCCCTCGGGTTGTATCCTGAGAAACTAGGGGTTTGGAGCCTCCTTCTAGTTGCAGCTAGAAAACAAAGGAAGTTGGTGCTTCCAATGAATGTAATTCTTCAAGACATATAAGAAAAATCATTATGTGGTTTTCTCCCGCTTTGGGTTTCCACGTAAAACACTAGTGTACTATGTATGTGTATGATTGTTCATTTGTTCATTGCTTATTTACTCTACATTTATTGGATGATAATGCTACATTTATATGGAACTTGTATTATATGGTTAAAAAGGATTAAATTTCTTTATTAATGATTCACCTCCCCCCTCTCAGTAATCCAACAATTGGCATTAGAGTGGGTTCCTTCAGGAAACAGTTTAACCATTGGAAGGAGATCGTGGATTATTCTGAGAATGAAGTACCAATGTTTAATTGAGAGAGGATATCTATACTCAATAATATGAGAGAGTATATGTCCCTCCCTTTCTCTCATCAATGGATTCTCAATATAATTGAGTAATCCATACTGAGCTAAGGCCCCTCTTACAATTTGGTTTCAATTGATAGCATTCCATATGTCCTAAAACTCTCACTCACACTATACAACTTTGAAGCTATCCATGTTTGCACAAAACCAAATTTTGTCCATCATATTTCATCTACTCACTCTTTACACAATAATTGTGTAGCTTTTGACCCTTGTTATGATCCAATGCCTTAAAAATGATAAAAAAAATCAATGAATTACATTCCATTTCGAGGGGGAAACCTCCTTTTACAATATATACAATTCATAATACAATATGAGATGTGATAATATGATCTTAATACTATGTCTCCTTGTTATACATAGATGAGACAAAGGGTAAAATTATAATG
Organism: Picea engelmannii; assembly: GCA_009831015.1. NCBI lineage: Eukaryota > Viridiplantae > Streptophyta > Pinopsida > Pinales > Pinaceae > Picea > Picea engelmannii. Next base: position 6,723 of record WSFP011475917.1, read on the forward strand.
AAAGGGTGCAACGAACGGTTCTAGCTGACATACAAATATAATATGATAATTGTAATAGTTCAATATCTAGGGATTAATAATGGGTTTTATACATAAAATGGGGATTTGTATGGGGATTTGTCTAGGGATTAATATTCCCCTCCTATACAAACAAGTGTTGTCCTCAACACTTGAAAACCATGGCTATGTCTGCATGAAGAAATTGTCTTCCCATGTCACTTCTTCTACTAGTGGGTTCTTCCATTGGAAGGGGTATGCAATAATTTCTCTATTTCATAGCTTATTAATCCCTATTTCAAGTGTTGTTTTTGTTTCTAGTGTGATTTTCCTTTCTCCATTAATCTCTGATAAAATAGTTTGTAGTGGGATCCTGTCACTAATTATCTTCCTTAAGCAAGAAACATGGAAGATTGGATGTACAATTTCCGAACACAAATGAAGAACATGGGCATGATCTTGAGTAAGTGGAAGACCCTTAGGCCTCTCTCCAAATACCCTGGAATCATTGTTGATAATTTTTTGGAGATCCATTGGAGTAGAGGCTATAGATGTTTGAAAATCTAGTGAGCACATTTGTGAAATTACTTCGTGGTTCCCCTTTTTGAGTAATTTTGTCATGTTTTTAGAGCTTATCACTTTAGAGGGTTTCCATTGGATGCCTATAAGATCAATTTACTTTCCTTCAGGGGAAAATCTCATGAAAATATCTTGAAAATTAAGGGCCACTATTCCCAATGATTATAACCATTGGACCCTTATACAACATCAACACCACCCATTTTGATGGAAATCATGGGACTATCCAATAAATACTCCCCCATATTGACCTGAATACTATGGAACTTATTAGAACAATTTAGGGTACCTCCATCCACACTCATTACTTAAAACTCTTGTGTTGGATATACACAACAATTGAGATTCTTTGCTAATTTTTAATTGATGAAGTTATGGGTACTACCAGAATCAATCAACATTGTTTCCTTTTTCTTTTTTATATATCCTTATATCTTGAGTGTTTGTGGAGTACTGATGTCGAACAATGCATGACAAGATATTGTTGGTGTAGTCTCTTATAGCTCTATATCTTATGATGGTTCAAATTCTTGATCTTCTTCCTCTTCATTTTTTTATGTAGAATACTTTCTTCTTGCTACATTTATGTGCCTTACTATACTTGCAGTCACAATTGAAACATAATTCCTTTTCTCTTCTTTCTTATCATCCATAATATTATGTAGTTCAAAATATTGCTCCATTCAGTTCACCTAGGTAAATACCTCTATCCCATCAAACCTCACTAATTCAATATTGGGAAAGTTGAATTTAGGACCCCCACCATAATTAACTCCATTATTAGAGTTAAATACACTTGAAAATTGTTTATTATCGACAGTTTGTTAAACATGAATACTACCTTTATTTTCATGGGTTATTTGAATTTTGATATCTCCTTTAGGGAGTCTCTCATCTAAAACCTGGAAGATAATGGAAGACATGGAATTTTGTATTTGTTTTTTATTTTTATCCATATTCTTCTCCATATTTTCCCTATGTTCACTTATCTTCTTTTCCATCTGGTTATAGATCTCTTGGATTTCTTCTTGAGTCATGATTGAGCTCTCTAGAGGTTTAGTAGGTGACGTAATTTTTGGAGGATCCCTTGGAGACATGTGATTAAATACCAATCCTCCTCTTTTTCCTCTTTATCAAAAAATTTGAATCACCCAAAATAGATCTTCCAATAAAAATTTATGCCAATTGTAAGTTACCTACCTTTCAAAACCTTAATTTGGAGTCTGTCCTCTTCGCCGACCTTCCTTCTAATATATTCCTGAAATTTTGTCTCTCCTGAGTTTAAAATTTTGGCATGTTTTACTTTAAAATTTCTTCTCTTGAATGCCACAGGTCTGTCCAAAATTGGATGTTCCAAGTGAATGTTAGAGTAACTTTCCCAAACCTTGTTTATTTTTCACCTTTTCAGGAGAGCAAAATTGTAAAGAGCCACATGTCCAATATTTAATAACTGAATCTGAAATTTATACCCAAAATATTATGGACTATCCTGTTTAAAATGCAATAGGTCTCATAGAATTTATATCCTCTATGAAGAATATATGACTATTTTACCCGGACCACTTGTTTGAGACTAGTTATAAGACTAGTAAAAATCCCTATCTTCCACAGGGTATATCTCTGAAATCATAACGACCTAAAATATGAATTTTTTACAAAAGATACCTTGATATGTTTAATAACTACATTCCAAGTTTAACTATTTGAATCATCCCAAAAAAAAAAATTATAGTGAAAATTCTATGATGAGTTGATTGGAGAGGAAAATCCCTAGGATCGATGCTCTCATACCAAATGTTATGATCCAATTCCTTAAAAATGATAAAAAAAACAATGAATTGCAATCCAATTAAAGAGGTAAAACTCCTTTTACAATGTATCTAATTCATAATACAATATGAGATGTGATAATATGATCCTAAGACTAAGTCTCCTTGTTATACATATAGCAGACAAAGATAAAAACTATAATGAAAGGGTACAATGAAGGGTTCTAGCTGACATACAAATACAATGCTATAATTGTAATAATTCAATATCTAGAGGTGAATAAGGGGTTTTATACATAACATCGAGTTTTTTCTAGGTCTTAAAAACCCTAATAACTACACTCATGACACAATTATTGGGCTAAAATTATGTACTATGCTAGTGGACGAAACCCTCCAATTTCCTGCATTAGACCAATGCAGATTCTGGGCTAGTTCATGTGGTCCAAGTAGAGGATACAATCCCAGTTCCTACATCGACCCTAAATTTATTTTTCTAGTTTACCCTGAGGTGGAACTAGAACTAATCTAAAAAGTAAACCTTTGAAAATAACAAGGAGGTTTAGATCACTAACCTAGAACTCGCAAAATGAAATTCCATTGGTTGGTTTGTCTCCAATGAAAATGCAAAGATTTAACACCTCATACCACTCTCCCAATTTAACCTGTGAAAATGATTTTTAATTTGGGGATTTCTCCCTATTTATAAAAAATCCCTAGTTTTTATTTTTCCCCATGTGGCCTCATATGAGCTTCAATTGACATTCCATTTATGTCATTGCATTTCTAATTCTCATCCCTCCAAAAGGGTATTCTTAGATTGTATTTCTTTGACAATTCATCTAGAAACACTTTTTCCCTTGAAGCGTTACGATATGTAATTTTTTAATTTGAATTTTATGCACTAGTTTTATTTTCATGAGCACCTTTATTCTTTTGTATTAACTGACTTGTGTGTTAGAATTCACCATGGATTCCATTGTCTATCTATGGTATGTGGTCCCCTTTAGGTAATTTTTTTCACCTAGCATATAACTTAGCATAACGCCCTTGATTATGTTGCATTGTACATACATTCTCCTTGGAATTGCCTATAGTACCACCTTCATTCGATTAGATGGATAAGCCATCTACTTCTTTCATTTTTCATTTACCTAGTGATATATATTTTCATACATGGATGAACTAGTTGAGTAACCCTTGTTGCATTGTGGCACTCCTACTACTGTATCCTCCTTATGCCCTCTATCTCATCCATACCATTGTGATTCTTCATTTTTATACCACCACTCATCAACCCTCGAGGAGATTACCACTCATGCCTCTATCCTTAATAACTTCCATTTACATTTTTCACCTCTAGCATTACATTCATCTGGTTGTTTACTAGGGAATTTATCTCCTTGTATCCCTCTTATTTTTCCAACTGGTTTCCCCCTTGGGATTCCTTTAAGATATTGTGTCTCTCGAAATATTGGTTAGATTATTTGGTGGGACCCTTATCCCTTCATGGTGATATTTCCATAACCCTTGGCACCCTTTTGGAAATACCAATAGGATATTGTGCTTCATTAGAACATGTTTGATTTATGGTAGAATCCCTTCCTTGTTCATAGCATCTATGTTAAGTCACCCTTTTGTCCCATGAAGTCTATTAAGTTCCTCTTGAGTCCTACTATGGTACACCCTTGTCTCCCTAAGTTTTTGGCATCTAGTGTTGTCAAGTTTTGGCATCCAATTGTCCCGTTATCTTATTAATTTGTCTTTGAATGATTCTTTTCCCATTAATTGAAAATTCCCTAATGAATGATTTCAATCATTTCTAGGTTAACCTTGCCTTTATTCTCTAAACAAGGGAAGTCATGAGTCCATCTTTTTTTTCCTTCTCGTGATTCGTTGGTGTCACTCTTTGTCAGTTATCCTATACTTTTTACCTTGTGTTGGTTTCAAGGATTCCTTTGTGTCAGGAAATGAAAGACACTTCCACACTAAGCCTAGAAGAAGAGAATAAGAATTTAGTCAAGAACGTAAATGAAACAAGAAATCACAAAGTACACTGAGATTTTACCTTGGAATCCTTAACTGGGAGAAACCAACATTCCTTTGAGCATTCTACTCTCTTTTTGTCTTATTCAATCAGGCCAAAAGGTTACATGTCTAACCTTGGTCCACACCTAAGAAAAAATCAACATCATACCGTCTTGAAAACATCCATTAACCTGCATAAGTGCATTACACGATTACTACATTAGCCTTTACAACCTTACAACATGCCTCTTTATAGGATTTACAAAATGAAAACCATAAATATTAGCACCCAAAAATGGTTACAGATCCATGCATATCATTGGCTACAAATCCTGCAAATCCCGATATTATGTTAAAGTCGACTCTAAGTCGGGTTACCAGTCGACTACCTATTAGTCCTTCATTCGGTCTCTATTCGTTCGTCTCATGCCCACACTTTGACCTCCTCTTGTCAGTTGACTTGCCGTCGATATCTTCGACTTCGACTTTTCCCGATCGACTCCCTTGACCTTCAACTTGTTGTCGATCCACCTCGACCTTCGATCGTTAGTCGATCTACCTTGACTTGACTTTCACTGCAAAGAATATAACAACCCAAAATTATCCCACTTGTTGTATTCTTTGCTGAAACATGAGATTCCTAAAATTTCATTCACATACCCAAGGTAGCAATTCCCATTTCCTCTCTACACCAAGAGAACTTCACAACACTCACAAACTTGGTCAACGAGTCTTCTATGTTTTCCAATGTGTCTATTTTCTCCAATAACACCTTGTTACTTTCCACCATATCTCTCACGAAATGGTATTATACATGAATGTTCTTAGTCTTTGAATGATAAGCAGGGTTCTTTGCTATAAATATTGTGTTTTTACTATCGCAACTCACCTTCATATCTCTCTACTCAACCCCGATTCTTGAATACAACCTTTGAAGCCATACCGCTTCTTTGCTTCCATGAGTGGACACTATGTATTCAACTTCTGTTTTTGACAATTCTATCACCACCTATCACTTACTCATCCATCTTACTGCTCCACCGAAAATCTTGAATACATATTCATTGGTCGACCTTCGTTAATCTAGATCTCCAGCCCAGTCAGCGTCGAACAATCCACGTATATCTACTTTACCATTGTCACCTCTAGGTCAACCTTGGTAGCATATAGCATAGTCCTTTGTGCCACACAAATATTTGAATACTCTCTTGATGGTTTTCCAATGCTCCTTTCCAGGTGTTAACATGTACTTTCTCAACACTCCCACTGTATGGGAAATAATTTATGGTCGAGTGCATACCATAATATACATTAGAATAGAAAATATGCTTGCATAGGGAACATGTCCCACGTCCTATATTTATTCATGTGTATTTGGACATTGTTCAATAGTAATCCTTTCTCCCAAGGGAATTGGTCAATCTTGCATGTTGAATCGTTTCATAACTATTTGAATATACTTCGTTTGATTCAACTAGAGATTTCTAGCAGCTCGATCTCTCTTAATATCCATTCCCATAATGAATTTAGTTGCACCGAGATCCTTCATGTCGAACTTGGAGGATAGATTCTTCTTCACCTCCTTTATTACATCCATGTTGTTTCTAATCAGCAACATGTCATTGACATACAAAGATACATATATGAAACACCCACCTTCTTCCTTGGAATATATGTAATGATCAACTTTGCTTCTCAGAAATCCAAAACTAAAGATGTATATGTCAAACATCTGGTACCGCATCCTTGGCGATTTATTTAGACCATAAGGGATCTTTTGAGTTTGCACACTAACTCTTACTTTCTCTTTACTACAAATCCTTTAGGTTGTTTCATGTAGATTTATTCTTCCAGGTCCCCTTGTAGGAACAATGTCTTCACATCTATCTGTTCTATTTCCAGGTCGATTGTTGCATCTAGAGACATTAGTACTCTAATGGAAGTTATTTTTGCAACAGGGGAAAAATATCACCAAAGTTGACTCCCTCAACTTGGGAATAACATTTCAGTACCAGTCGAGCTTTGAACTTCTCAACTTGTCCTGCAACATTCATCTTATTTTTGAACATCCTCTTTCTACCAAAGGGATTCCTTCCACTAGGTAACTTGACTAAATCCCATGTCTCATTCTTGTACAAGGATTCTATCTCTTCTACCATGGATTCCTTCTATATTTTACCCTCTACTGAGTCGACTACCTCACTAACTGACTTGGGCTCATCGTCGATGGAATCTAGCATGAATGCAGACAGGAAGTCCGGTGGAATATACCTGTCAACTAGTTTTATTATTCTTTTTAAATTCCTTACCATTGGAGTCAATTGTTCCACCTCTTCCTCAGATTTAGTCGACTCATTTGAATCATCTTCCTCGTTCCTCAATTCAAATGGCACCGTATCAGTATTATTCTCGATCTTAACAACTTCCTCAGGATCAAATTTACCTCTGAATTATATCAAAACCACATCTCGACTATATATTGTTGTCCTTGATGCAGGATCCCATAGCTTATATCCTTTCATCCCTTCTTTATATCTGATGAAAATAAATTTGACTGCCTTCTTGTCTAGTTTGTTCCTCTTTTCATTGGGAACATGTGAAAATGCATCATAGCCAAATACTTTGAGATGTTCAACCGAAGTATTCTTACCATACCATACCTCATTTGGAGTCGTGTCTACTAGTGTCGATGAAGGAGACATATTTACCATATATCTTGCAGTCTCAACTTCCTCTGTCCAAAATTCTTGTGCGATCCCAACACCATTTAGCATGCTCCTTTCCTTATCCATCAACATTCTTTTCATTCTCTCAGAAACTCCATTTTTTTGTGGGGTATATGGTGTGGTATTTTTGTGTGCTAGGCCATACTTCTTACAGAACTGATCAAATTATTTTCCATAGAATTCACCACCATTGTCAGTCCTCAGCACTTTAATCCTCTTTCCTATTTGGTTTTCCACAAGAGCTTTAAAATCCTTAAATCTCTTGAAAACCTCTGATTTCTTCCTCGAGAAGTATATCCAAGTATTTTTGGAGAAATCATCTATGAAGGATAAATAATAAAAGTATCCACTGAGTGAAGGCACTGTAACTAGGCCAAACACATCACCATGCACCAATTCTAGAGTCCCATTTTCCCTTATCGCTCCAGATGGGAACCTCACCTGAATTTGTTTTCCATATATGAAATGTTCACAAAAGTCAACTTCTAAACCACATTCAGGAAAACCTTCAACCATACCATTTATTTTCATAGCTCCAAGTCCTTTTTCTCCAATGTGTCCCATCCTCTTGTGCCATAACCTGGTCGGGTCGATCTCATCATGTCTTGTCGAGTCATTTTGAATTGACTTGGCTCGAGTAGAGTCGAGCTGTTTTGACATCGAGTCATAGTCGAGGGGAGTTATGTCGACATCGAGTCGCAGTCGAGTCTATTTCAATGGAAACGATGTTTTTGCATCCATTCAAGTTGACATTCCCTAATAATTTGTATAGGGTACCAATCTGAAATCCTTTCATTAAGACCATCCCACCTCTGACCATATTGCATGAATACTTCTAAAACAGAGTATGCACACATGCATCACTCATCTTGTTGACATATATCATGTTTATTTCCAAACCAGGAATGTGTAGCACACCCGGAAGGGTTCTTTTACTCCCATCTTGCAGTTTTAGTCAAACTCTTCCCCATCCAACAATTTTGATTGTCGATTCATCCCCCAAGAACACATCACCCCCATCATATCATTCATATTCATAGAAACATTACTTTTGTGGTGTCATATGATAGGATGATCCTAATTTGATCAACCAAACATCTTGATCTAACTGTTTACTAGTTCACGCCAGGTACACATCACCTCCCTTCTCCGAGGTCGTCTTTCTCTCATTCGACTACTTCTCGTCAGATCCAACATTGAATTTTGTTTCCTTCAACTTAAAATAATTTTTATAAAGTCCAAATTTACCACATTTCCAATATCTTTGCATCGATCGAAACAGGGATTTAGATCTACCCTTTGACTTAAACTTTCTACTAGAGAATCTGCCTTTATCTCTATCTATCGGTCGACCTCTCAGTACTAGAGCATATTTGGTCGATCCTTCCATGTTCTTCCTTCTCATTTATTATAACATAAAAGAATCAACCACACCCTCTAGCATTACGATGGTTGTATTACTCCCAATATCCATGACTAAGTTATCCCAGAAATCTGGAAAAGAACATAATAAGTTGATACACTTCACCTCATCAGTGATATTAATTTCCATAGACAATAATTGGCTTAACAAGATATTAAACAAATTTAAATGCTCAGTCACCTAAATTCCATCACTCATCCTCACAAGATATATTTTATTTTTGAGAAACAACTTATTTACCAGATATTTTGACTAGTACAAGCTTCCCAACTTGCCCCACAGTTTCTTGGCCGAATATTCACTCAAGACATTCAACAACAACGAATCTGTAAGACAAAGCCAAATCATAATTCTTGCTCTTCTTCTAAGTTTCTACCATTCTTCTATTGACATACTTGTCGGTTGGGTACTTGGACAGACCGTTGTCCATTTTTCTCAATTAAAATATCTTCCATTTTAATCTTCAAAAGTCAAAATTATGGCCATTGAATTTATCTATCTCTATTCTGGAACTGCTCGCCATTCTTTACCATGATATTTAACACAATTTATTACTAACGACTCTTACTGTACCTAGGTGTTATAACCCTAAATTGCACCAGACATGCATACCTAGAATCAGGCCATATAACTTGCTATCTTTTCCAAGCCATCACTAAACAATCTCTTCAAAAAACCATTGCTTTGAAGGTGTACATTCCATGCACCACTACTGCCCACATACATACGCCTGCTACCCCACTACAACCCACGTACACTCACAGAATATCATGAAAAATGGAAAATTTCATAGGATATTGGTTTTTGGGCCGTTACTTAACTGTTTGACTGCCCATATCCATTCACCCCAACCATTACTATCTCTTTTGGCCTATAAAATAAGGGGTTGGGGTCCCATTTCAAAAGGAAGCACGAGAGAAAAGAAACTTTTCCCATTTTATCAATCCCCCTTTTCCCCAATTGCAAAGCCCTTGTCATTTCCCTAAGAGAGAACTAAAGAGGATAAGAAGACGTGGAAGAAGTTTTTGCATGGTGAAGAGGATCCCAGGACCAAGTTTGAGGAGCAGTGTCGGTCTCATTTTGTAAGTTACTTTTGTGAGATTAATATAAAGAAGTACTTTTTCTGTCCCGCCAAATGACGTCTTAAATTTCAATGATGTGTTTACATTTCTTGTTTATGATGTCTAACCCACTAACCCATATGTAGAATTCATTCTTATAGTTTCTTGTTTGTCTTTTGGTGAATGCAGGTCAGCCTTGGGAGGAGAATTGCAGTCAGGAAACAAGCAAGCGCAAAGGGATCGACATCGGACGTGGAGTTTAAGGTATGCCTACTGCATCCCTACACTTTGTATTGTATGTATGATTGTGGGGTAATGTCGGGATAGTTGATAAAAAGTAGGAGACTTTAGATAGTTATCTCTTCCTACATTTTAGAACCCTGGTGTAGTCTTTAGAGGGGTATTCCCGCTATACTAGAATTGGCGAACATACTAGGGAAGCCTCTAGGGTCTTTGGGGATATTTCTTTTTCGGTGCTTTGAATCATTTTATTCATTGTTTTATGAGTTTATGTAATCTTTTGTGTCTTTAAGGGATGTTGGTATTCCATACCAGTACTCCCTGCCTGTGTTGGACTGTTGTTTTTTCATTTTTTTTGAGGAGTTACAAAGGTGTACGTGGCCTGTAGTGGGCCTGTACACGTGCATATGCGCCATGCCCCTGGACAACCCACG
>ML879155.1:6848-23827 GCA_009831015.1 Picea engelmannii
GTTGAAACTGTAAAATGCAATGGAAAACAATCTTGTGTTAGAATATAGAAGATTGTTCTCATTTTACCATTGACAATACCCTTGTCACCCAACCATAGGTCGAAGCCACCCTCCAAGCACCTTGACCTTGACAGAGAAGAATACTGGTAGCAATCAAGAGCCAAGAGAGGCTAATGCACCAAGAAAGAAGAGAAACCAAAGTTGATCAGATAGTCCCACATAGAAACTAGCGCAACACCTTCCCCAGAAACCCGCGCAAAAAAATGCCAATTGTAGTGCGCACAACCGACTCTTTGCAATTCCCAGAATGTGAAATAATGAGAACTGGCGCCCTATATTTATAGTGGTTCTGGCTGACTTACTAGGGCCGACTTTTCCTTCTTGGTACTAATTAATTCATATTAATTATATTTTTGTAGTCGACATCTTGTCTAGGGTTTCCTTTACTTCTTTGCTTCCTTATGGAATATTCTAATCTCGTCATAGGTCACAATAAAGGTTCATACCTCCCAAAGCTACCATAATATCAACACTCCCTCCTAGCTAGGGAGGTATGGTCTTGAGCACAAACAGACCATTCAACTGGTAGTATCACGAGCACCGTCATTATTATCCAACTGGATAATCTCCTATGACAACTGGTACAATATCAATTGATAGAACACACCTGTGTTTATCTATGGTAGTACGCAACTACTCAAACTGTGACACATAATCACAAACAATGGAACAAATCCACCACAGTAGTATATCTCTATTGTCTGGAGACAGATAGTCTAGATGGAGAATACCATAGAGGTTCATACCTCCCGAAGCTACCATAATATCAACAACTTGTTGGAATGGTGGCCGCTTATCTCTGAGAAAAGATGCGACGGTTGCGCCCATTCTTAAGAAGATGATTAAAATGAGGCTCTAAAGGCCTTTTTACAATAAAAAGGAATGTTAAAAATTCTATACATCCAAAAACCTAACCCTAGGAGATGAAGCACAAAAAGTCATGTGGGCCCCGTTTGGGTAAGTTAGTACATCAACTTCCCAGGGTCGTAACTTTTGCATACGATCTCAGTTTTAGGCACACGATAGCTCGTTGGAATGGTATCGTCGAGGATATGAATTTAGGGGGCTCAATCAAAGTCTTCAACTATCATTGAGAACCTCTATCACAAAAAACCTTCATTTAGGCCCTCAAAACAACCCCGAAAGTTTAACATTGCTAAAAATAGTAAATTACCAAAACTGCCAGAAAACTATTTTGAGCCAGTTGGAAAAGGTGGGTGGCCACTGATATCCACCTGGATAAATAGTCCCTCCTTTAAGAAATTTTATCCATTGCGTTGATTTGCCCTATCATATGAAGAAATTTATGTTGAATTTGGCCCTGAGTGAGCCACTTGCCTTGGTGCAGGAGCTGCCCTGCTTTAACGACTTGATAAAGTTGGATCCTTTGTTGTCGAGTGCCCTTGATCTGTGTGTCCAAAATATGATCACTGGATGCCTTTTGTATGTATTAGGGGTTTATCTCTGTTGGTGTTAGTTGTTCTACTACTTTTGAGGTGTCCAATAATGGTGGGATATAAGGGCGAAGGAGATCCACGTTGAACACTGGGTGCAGGCCAAGGAAGGGAGGAATGTTGAGCTCAAAAGAATTATCCCCCACAGCCTTGTTGATATTGTACAAACCATAATGGAGTGGAATAATCTTCCGATGGGGTCCTGTAAGGCGTTCTTTCTGCAAGTGCAACCAAACTTTGTCTCCCACCTGAAACTTATGCGACACCCGATGTTGATCATGGCACTGCTTGTACTTGTCATTGAACTTCTGTAGGATATCCTGAACCTGTTGGTGGATGTGTTGGATCTTCTCAATGAAATGGTTGTATTTTTCAGCTTCATTTGGAGTAGGATATGAGTCGGTCGAGGTGACCGCAAGGGGAACTGCAAAAACTATGGGACCCAATGGTTCAAATCCTAACCCCACCTAAAATGGGTTGTGGTCAGTTTATCTATGTAGGGCTCATTTGTAGCTATGATGGACATAGGGAAGGCTATCATCCCATGTGCAATGGTGCTTGGAATTATACATGCGAAGGATATGCACAATCATTCAATTTACAACCTTGGTTTGGCCATCTATCTAGCGGGTGGAAGTCCATGGATTTGGTGATCTTGGTGTCCAATAGTGACCAGAGGCTTGACCAAAATGTGATGAGAAATCGACTATCCCTATATGAGACAATGGTTTGTGGGATTCCAAAATGTAGCCAGACTTGTTCAAAGAAGAGCTTGGCAGTGGCCTCTGCTGTGATACTCTTCTTGTAGGCAACCGGAATCACCATCTTAGAAAAGCGATCAACGACCACAAAAAAACAATCATTTCCCTGCTTGGTGGATGGGAGGCCTGACATGTAGTCCATTGAGATGGATTTCCATGGCCTTTCAGGAGTAGGAAGAGGGGTCTACAGGCCCTATTTCTTAGTGGTGGGTTTGGCAATAGTGCAGGCAGTGTAGGACCTAATATACTTTTTGACCTCATGTTGAAGTTTCGAAGAGTAGCAATGTTTTTGTAGCATAGCCACTGTCTTTGTGACAATGAAGTGTCATGCCACCTGACTGTATTGGGCTTCCTAGATCATCTTCACTCGCTCTCTTGATGGAACATAGATATGGCCCAGACGACATAACAACCCATCCTGAAGATGGAAATTATCGACAATTGCATTTGCACCCAACATTTGGTAGGTGGTGGTGAAGTATGAGTTTGTCTCATAGAGTTGGGGCCATCCATAGGTCTCATGGCCACAAGAGTCTAGCACCGTGGTGAGTGCCACGACTGGTGGTCTTCTGAGGAAATCATCGACATTGTTGGTTCTTCTTGTTTTATACTTGATGTTGAGGTGGAATTGCTGCAAGTATGTGGACCACTTTTGATGGCGGTCATTCTGCAATTTTCCTTATGTCTGCATAAACTACAATGGATTTTGATCAGTGTGGATGACTGTCTCCTTCCCAAGAATGTAATGTCTCCACTAGCAGCAGGTTTTCACAATGGAGTACATTTCTTTGTCATAAATAGGGTACTTATGGATAACATATGATAGTATCTTAGTATGATAGACCATGGGGTGTCTGTGCTATCTGAGAATGGTGCCCACAACATAGTTTGAAGCATTTGTCTCAATCTCAAAGGGTTTTTGCAAGTCTTGTAGTGAAAGTACTAGGGATGAGCACAAGTGCTACTTCAAATCATCGAATTCTTGTTGTTGGGACCGACCCCACGCAAATTTCTCTTTACCACAACCCCTGGTTATTTGTATGAGGGCCCATGCAATATGGGAGAATCCCAACACGAACCTATGGTACAAATTGGGAAGGCCCAAAAATCTCCAAATCTCAGTGAGTGTGGTTGGGGCTGGCCAGTCACGGATGACTTGGATATTGATTGGATCCACATGTACGCCATGCTAATAAATGATGTAGTCCAAGTAATGGAGCATGTCCATTCTGAGGGAGCATTTTTCCAAGTTGGCGCATAGCTTGTGCTACCGCAGGGTGTGAAAAACCTGTTGAATATGTTGCAAGTGTTCAACCCAAGTCTTGCTATAAATGAGAATCTCATCCAAATACACCACTACAAAAGTATTGGTGAATGGTCGTAGGATATTGTCCATCATCCTCATAAAAGTGGTTGGACCTTTTGTCAAACCAAAGGGCATGACCAACCATTCAAAATGGCCTTCCTTTAACTTGAAGGCAGTCTTCCATACATTTGTTTGTTCTATGGAGGCCTAGTGATAGATAGACTTCAGATCAATGTTATTGAATTTTTCTCCCCCCATGAGTTGATGAAGGAGTTCGTCGATTCGTGGAATCAGGTATCGATTTCTGACTGTGATTTTATTTAGAGCCTGGTAATCAATGCAGAGTTACTAGGTTCCATCTTTATTTTGTACCAACACGATTGGGCTCCCGCAAGGTGATGAGTTGGGATGGATGTGCCCCTTGTGGAGAAGTTCTTGGATATGTTTCTTTATCTCCTCATTCTCTAACAGAGAGAGGTGGTAGAATGTCCCATTGGGAAGTGGTGCGTCGTGGGTCAAATTGATGGGGTGCTTGACCTGACAGTGTCGAGGTACCCTGAAAGGTGAGGAGAAGATATCTGAGTATTCTTCCATGACCTTATTTACTTTATTATTCTATGTAGAGAGGTCAACTGTAGAGACCTTGAATGTGGCTGTGATCTTTCACTCATTCTGAGAGAGAATAACAAAGAAGACAAACTTCCCTGTCTAAGAGATGACCTTCATGCATTGCTTAGCAGAGATAAAGGAAATAGCACTAGGTCGGACTGCCTCGGGCATTCTCTACAATTTCTTGTTCAAAGTAATAATAACACTACGAGGCCTAGACTCATATACAACATGACCTTTCCATAAATAAAGTTGTCCCAAAATAACATTACAAACTTCAAGAGGAGAAACATCACATAATACCTCATCTTTGAAGGGCTTGATGTCATATGACAATCAGCACTGTTGGCTGACGTGGAGATTGCTTCCTTAGTGAAGCCATCCAATGGTGTAGGGTTTTGGGTGCGGCATTGTCGGCAGGGCCAGTCACTTGACGACCTCTACTGATATGAGGTTATTTTGGCTACCGATATCAACGATGAAGTGCAGCGGGGTGCCTTTTACCCACATCTATGAATTGAAGAGGCGCTCTCCTTCTTCTAGCTCGTCTGGTTCACCAGATTGGAGCTTGGTTGTAGCAATAGTGGCATTGGGTTCCATGTCAATGATCCATATTCCCCTTTCTGGAACTGACTCAGAGTCATAACCCGCATATGATTCAGAGGATTTCACTTCATCCATCAATGACTTCTTTGAGTGACAGTCAACAGTGTTATGCCAAGGTCTCTTATGGAAGTTTCACCACTTCCCGATATCTTTCTTTGTCTTTATAGAGTCCTTTTATTGAGGCTTGGACTAGTTGTCCTGATACTATCCATATTTGGTCTATCCTTTGTTCTGTGGGTTGGGTCTACCCTTTCCTGGAATTTTTTTTCGAGGTTCCCAGGCCCAAATTTCTGCGTCTTTTGTTTGAGATTTTGCTCGATT
Source organism: Picea engelmannii (assembly GCA_009831015.1). Classification (NCBI taxonomy): domain Eukaryota; kingdom Viridiplantae; phylum Streptophyta; class Pinopsida; order Pinales; family Pinaceae; genus Picea; species Picea engelmannii. Next base: position 11,966 of record ML879155.1, read on the forward strand.
TTAACGGCATATCAGTAGGCCACGCCCAAGGATGATATATCCATAAATTCCATTTCTATCTGGATGTATCTATGCAGAGCATCGCGATACTTGATCACCAGATGTCGCTCTGAATATTTGATACCCAACTTGGTGCACAAGGTATGGAATATGTTTGTGAAATCTGACAATGCTTGGTCTCTTTCTTTCTAGAATGTGGTCCATTTGGTATACAAGACATCATAACTTCTGACAGGGCAGTATTTTTCATTAATATCATCCCTGAAGGATTCACAGGTGGTCGTGAATGTAAATAATGAGGGTTCCTCTGTTTCCTTTTTCTCCTAGAAATTTTTCCACCAATATTTGACATCAAGAATGGCTTTGAGGAACACAAAAGTAATATTTTCTCTATTCTAAAAGTTATGGATAGAAAAATACCCTTCAATTAGATTCAACCACTTTTCTACAACATCTGAGTCTATATGACCTTCAAATATAGGAATATTGAAGTTTATTTGTACCTTTAAGGCGGCGGCGTCTCCACTAGAAGAAGATGTGTCTCCTATTGGTAGTCATCGAAGGATTTGCATGAAACTATCCATCATCTCGTTCCTTTGTTGCATGAGGGCTTCCTCAAGAAACATTTTGAAAGGATCTCCTGTCTCGTCATATTTATTTTCTCCTACCATTAGAGGTTGGCTGGGCTTGCGAGAGATTTTTTCCTCAATAGAAACAAGCTCGAGACCCAACTCTTTGTACTCCGACCTCATTGGGTACATGCATTAAGACGACAAGGAGAAAACTTCTCTGATACCACTGATCCAGATTTTATGAGAAGAACGAAATGACTATAGATTATTAATAGGTGCTTAACACAAAATAACATATATATAGTAAAATGGGTTTTCTATTCAATAAGGAAATAAGATGAAACTGTAAAATGTAGCGGAAAACAAGCTTGCTGGAATTTTGGCGGCTTATCTCTGAGAAAAGATGCGACGACTGTGCTCATTCGCAAGAAGATGATTACAATGAGGCTCTGAAGGCATTTTTACAATAAACAGGAATGTCAAAAACCCTAGACATCCAAAAACCTAACCCTAGGAGATGAAGCACTAAAAGTCATGTGGGCCCCATTTGGATAAGTTAGTACATCAACTTCCTGGGGTCGTAACTTTTGCATACGATCTTCATTTTAGGTGCACAATAGTTCATTAGAAAGGTATCATTGAGGAGATTCATTTTCAGGGGATAATTCAGAGCCTTTGGCTATCATTCAAAATCTCGATCCCAAAAAATGTCATTTAGGCCCTCAAAATGGCCCCAGAAGTTAAAAACTGCTAAAAAAAAAGTAAATTACCAAAACTGCCAGAAAACTATTTTGAGCCAGTTGGAAAAGGTGGGTGGCCACCGATATCTACTTGGATCAATTTGAGTTACCCAAATTTGGTCACATCCACACGTGGAAGGCATAGGTCACACTGAAGATATGTATGCAAAGGTGCGTCAGATGAGGGAAGATCTGTAGGGATATGCATCTTAGCGCAGATCATCGTAGTGAAAGATTCAATATAGGTAGTAATGTCTTGTTTGATGTCTTGTTTGAATTCCTTGATTGTGGTGTTGATGGAGGAATGCAGGTTTTTATTGATGATGGAAATATTGGCATTGAGTTGTCTCACTTCTTGTTGGGTTTATGTGAAATTACAGTACAAGGTATTGAAGCAAGATTCCAAGTCTTGGCTATGGGTATGGGCCATGATGAAGAGGGAATAAGAAAAGGGGCAGCTGGGACCACACAAAAAATGGGTTATGGGAGAAGTGTATCATAACAATCAGGGAGATGAGTTGAATCTAATGGGGTAAAGCCCAAATAAGGGTGTTGGAAGGGGGTCAGGTCCACTAGAAAAATAATTTGTTGAAAAATGATAGGTATGACTGCGATAAGGGAGAAGATATAAATCCAATGGAATGTCTCTCAAATAATGGTGCCAACAAGATCCAGACATTTTTTATTTACTTCTATGGAATTATACTCTGATCTAAAGAATATTGTAGTGATGAAATGCCCAAATGCTTAACAAGAATAAATGTGTAGTAATTTCACAACCCAAATGTAGGAGACATAGTTGCATGGAAATATATCTTGTATGTTCTATTTTTGTTTCCATCCCAAAGGTTAGGATATTCAAGGGTTCTATAGACAATGGTTTTTCCTGTGTTATAGCTCTTTGATATACATTTGGGGTGCAATAGTACTATTCGACCAACTAAGGAGGCTAGACTATGCCCTTAACCATACTGCCTGACTACCCATGTACTAGAGAGTATCTTACCGAGTGTTGTTCTCGGTGGCACTATACCAGTCAAGCGACTGATTGATTTATCTATGGAGGGCTTCAGGACATCTAGGTCGATCTGTATACAGGTGTTGTTTTATGTGCTACCACTCTAAGGGGTACCAACAGGGGTTACAAGGGTGGCCAAAATATGTGTTCTTAAGTAACACTTGTATTTCATGCATCTATGAATCCCTGAATGTGGGTTTATGTACGTAATGACAAATCTTTCTAGCTTAAAGATGTTGGAATACATATCTACCCTGGGAAAAAAATTAACCCGCAATTTTCTACCGAGGAAGGTGCTCCAATACAACTTGTAATATTCCATATATAAAATAGTATGAAGAAAATAAATAATTATCTAGAAATGGTAGATGAACAACAATATAACCATAACAACACCACAATAATACCAAACTGATACTAGAATAACACCAAAAAGAGCACTTTGATTAATGAGAGAAATGTTCACTTGCGTCTTCGAGGGGGCAACTTCCAACACAGAAGAGATCTATTATAATAATATCCAAGGCAAAACTTCTCATACCCTCGACTCCTATTTATACTAAATATGTCTATCAAAAGAACAATATAGAGGAAGATCCTTCTAGAAGCAAAAGCTTCTATTAGGTCTTCTTACATTGGACTTATTCCTCCTTATTGCTAGGCCTTATTAATATTGACCTTTATTACATGGAAATATATTATTCTACCTATTTGAGGGGTTAGGTCCCTAATAGATACTTATGAATCTCAGAAAAAATTGGTTGAAGGAAGTCAGGAGAAATTTAATTTCCATACAAAGATGAATCTAGAAATAAATAAATAAATGTCAGGAGAACTCTAAATCTGAGCCAATCGATTTCCAAACACAGAGATAACTCAAAGGAATGAAATCGCCAGGAGGGAAACAAATCTAGGAAAATTTAAGTGATAAACACAAACAGAATCCAAGAAATAAATAAAACGCCAGGAGAAATCTAAATCTAGGATAATCAATTGGCCAACGTAGAGATAAATGAGGGAGTGAAATTTGCCTAGAGGGAAATGGATATGGGAGAAATTAAGATCTAGATGCAAAGAAAATCCAAGAAATAAAAAGAAAACATCAGGAGAACTCTAAATCTGGGCGAATCAATTGGCCAATTCAGAGATATCTCAAGGAATGAAATCACCAGGAGGAAAATGGATATGGGTGAAATTAAGAGCTAGACGCAGAGAGAATCCAAGAAATAAAAGAAAAATTCCACGAGAACTCTAAATATCAGTGAATCAATTGGCCAATGTAGAGATAACTCAAGGAATGAAATTCCAGAAGGTAAATTGATCTGGGTAAAATTAAGAGCTAGACATAGAGAACTTAAGGGAGTCGCATGGGTCTATTACACAAAAAAAAAATCGTAGAGAAAGCGTGCCATTGCATAGTCTTAAAGGAAACACATGGGTTTGAATGAAGGGCATATGTTGAATGATTTGTACCCAATGCAGAGGTACCCAATGATGGTGATTTGTTGGACAAGTGTGAAAACATAGAGAATCTAAGGGTTAAGTTTTGTTGAGAAAAGGGGGAAAAGCATAGAGAACAAGTCACCCAAACGTGTTGGGAAAGAGTCTGAAGGCGCATAGACAAGGTAAGATGAAAGGAGGTTTTTCCCCTTTTTCCAACACATAGGGTAATCAAATGAAATCTCTCAAGGGTTGAATGGAGAGGAAAGAAAAAGGGTTGAGTGAAGAAACTAATGCAGAGAAAAAAATCATTATTGAGCAAGGAAATGAACACAAGGTCACACTTCCTCCATCAACGCAGAGGCAATAAAAGTTGCAAAAAACGGATACTAAAATAACCACTGAGCCAAAAATATCATTAAGCATAGAATAAAGTGCATTGGTAAAAATCCATTAAACATAGAGGATGCATTTGTAAAGGGAGCGCAGGGGAGAAAACAGTGAGGCGAATGCTGAGAAAAAGAGTTGTATAAAAATGAAAGGAAGGTTTCATAATTAAAAAAAAACAAGCATGACAAGAATCATCATACTAACTAAGCCTCAATAGCTAATAGGAAAATAATGAGCTGAGATCGCTCTCAGGAATCTATATATTAAATTTTATCACAGTTGGATAATTCTAAAAATTGAATACAAATTAACATTTTTGCAATTATAAACTTTAGGAGAGTACGGTAACCGAAGAGGAGGAGTCGAATATGCCCTCCTGCGCTTGCGATCCATCCATCTCCCCACTTGTTATCTATGAATACTTCACTAGTACCTTCCAACCAATGCTAGGGGTACTCTTCTTCCCCCTCAGCCACCTGAGCTACAAAGGGGCCACACACAACAAAAACCAAAATACTCTAGCTCCCATCTCGCCTCTCAAGGTAGAGCTACTACTCTCTTTCTCAAGATAGGTATGCCAACTCTCACAATTAAAACCAATCATAATTAATGCAGCATAACCTTACTCATATGAGTGATGATATATTCCTCCCCTCATCCATTTCTTTTATAGAACTTTTCTTAGTGACCACTTGCCATTTCCACATTATGTTTTTTTTTTAATTAATTAGGAGCTAGTCCCCCTATACACTTGTCACATGTTCCCTTACTTGCACCAATAAATCTACAATTAAATTAAATTAAATTTCAATTTCCCTCACCCATCCCAAAAATGCTCCTAAAATCACTCTTAGTTGTCCCTTTATTCCCTTTATTTCCCCTCTAATGACTAACTCCTTTCTAAAACTGAGTTGTCTTTAAATTAGGAAAGTTCTTTATTTAAATTAGAATAGATACCTTTCTATTCTTACACATTCTTGTTTTCTTTATTCCTTTCTTAATTTTAAATTCTAATTTAGTTTTACTTGCACAAGTGTATTAATCACTCCTTAGGATTTATTTTTATTTTCATTGATTCTTAATTTGATTTATTCCATCCCCTCATCGTTTAATTTAAAATTTTAGTTTTTAGTCTTCTCACTCACTTAGACTTAGGCTTAGTTAAATATTTAATTGTGAACACCTAGACCCTTAAGTATTATTCTTAATAAGTTCATTCTTTAGTTAATTAATTAATCAATTAATTAATTCGGCAGGTGCTCAAGGTTTTAAGGTTTAACATTCGCTCAAGTTTTCTAGGCCACCTAGATTCATGGACTTGTTATTTTTATACCACGATGTTCTCTTTAAGACACACTTCGTGATCCAAGGGTGTCAATCGCCTTTGATTCAAATTTTAATTACGCAACGCGCCCTTCAATATGCACTACGTTCTTCAAGGGTCCCACTGACATTTGACTCGTTTTGGTAGTTTTCCAATCCTTGGAGTCAATAATGCATTTGGGAGACCTTGTGAGAGACTAAGAACCTCTAAGGAATAAGGACCCTGCCTTAGTGAGCGCCCCTTAGAATCATCATGAGTGATTGTCTCAGTCTGCTGCCATGACATCATGGATCTCTTGAACTAGGTAATCGTTAAACTACAATTTGAGCCACACCGAGAGTGCTAGTAGGTTGTGGCAGGGTTTCTTCCACACCTCTCCCTCAATATCTAGTTGTTTTGCATGGCCCCTTTACTCGTTATGTGAGTCCTATTAACAAGGAATCGTCAACCTGCATCCATCAACGAAACATTGTCAATGATACATAAACAACATCATAATATACCCGATCATATGTCACATATGAATAAATAAATATACCCAAACCAATATAGTCGACTCCCTTACTCGATCTAAATTCCAAGGAGGTCCGTTGATGCCAGTGGAATCCTCAATCCATCAAGTGTCCTACACAGTCAGGGGAAACTCGTCAATAGCATCTCTCAATACATAGAAATCCAATAACATAACATCGTAATCCATCAACATCATCATAATATTCGATAAGTGGCATACATTCATATACTGAAATCGGATCACTTGCACACAAGTGTCCTTAAAGAGAGGGATATTATAATAACATGTGCTCGCAAGAGAGGGATGTTACACGAGAAAAATATTGGATAAATTATTCATTCACAAGATAAGCTCAGGATGCATCCTTCATTTACAAGATAAGTAACGGAGCTGAGGAATAAAAGATATGAGAAAAACCTTTATGCAACCATTGAACCATGTTCCCACCGCTATTGTGTTTATAAAAAACCTCCAGCTTCCAGGTTGGACCCTCCAATGTACCAGAGAAGTTTCCTGACAATTAGGGTTAGTAAATTTGGTTCTGCCAAAAAGGCACAGTGTTAAAACCATTGCCTTGGTCTTCTACTAATATGAATGATTGTGTTTTTGATATAGTAAATATTTCCCAGATTATTGTTTAATCTTTTTTGCAGCCATATTGACTTGATTCGAAATGGGATATGTTTTCTTCTTTTTATTGGGATATTTTATTACCCAAATTTATTTTCTCCAATACTTGCATTTTGTCCCAAAAATGAAAACAAAAGTAAAGGCATTGACTCAATTTTTTAGGGGTTATTTTTTCTTCTCTTTATTTGGATTATTTGGATTAGATGAGGAAATTGTTCTCACTAATAGGTATAATGAGATTGTTTTCCCATACTTGTATTTTGTCCCAAAAATGAAAACAAAAATAAAGGCATTGACTCGGTATTTTAGGGGTTGTTTTTTCTTCTTATTATTTGGATTAGATGAGGTATTTTTTCTCACTAATAGGTATAAAGAGACTTGAATAATAGATTGAGAATATAATTTATTTGCTAGTGAGTTAATCACGCTTTGTAGTGTTGAGGATCTAATAAATTACAGTAATATAATGAAGTAACCAAATTCTAACTAGATGAATTCTATCCATGGGATGGGCAATAGTGTGGTAGATTATTTGATATCTAATAAGCCTACACACAACCAAATAGTAAATTTTCACCTTTATTATGCATAAAAGATCAATTTAAGAAAACTTTGGTAACCAAATAAATTTGATCTTTTCTTCAAGAACTTAAATAGTGAATTGAATCTTCGATCCTATAACAAAAACATTGAATACCTCTATCATAATTTTACAACAATCCTCGCTACTTCCACCAGAAAATTTTGTGTAGAGGTATTATCTAAAACAAATAACAAAATAACCAGCCCTTGGTATGGTACCAAGTGTAAAATTTCTAGAAAATCCATTAGAGATTCCGCTAATGAGTCCTTAAATTATGATAAAATAAATAGATACAAGGTCATAATTAAAATGAAAAAAAGGAACTACATGAATAGAATGCAAGAGAATCTCTTGCACCTATCTAAGCTAGATCCTAAGAGATTTTGGAAGAAAATTTTGACTCATAAAACTAAAGAAAATAGTATGAATCCCTTGGAGTAATTCCTACCTAAAAAATATTTATGAATCCTCTATTTTTGTTGACAACATTCCAAACATTAATATAGAGGGAGAAGTGTTTTATGTGTTTTGTTGGAGATATTAACTCCTACTTGTCTTGTTGTTAATATTTGATATTCCTCATCATAGAATGTATTAGTTATTATATTCTCTACTTGAGATGTTTTATTAGGATTTTTTTAGATCTAGATCTTATTTATGTGCATGGTTGAGATATTATCTCAACCAATTGATTGTATAGGTAAGATAGCCTATATATCTTAAGCCTAAACTTGATGTATAAATATGTGTGCTTAATTTAATAAGAAATTATTTTTTTTCTACATTATATTTTTTTAAATTGGTATCAGAGCTAGTATAACTAGTAGCTATTGATGTAACTCCCTCATGGGAGTGCCCAAAATATATAAGCTTGCAAGAGTGTTTTTTGTGTGTGTTTTTTGGATTGAGGCTAACACATCGATGTGTGTGAGATGAGTGAGCTCATATTACTGGCATGTGTGGAGGATTTAAGCTACGTGAAGGAATATTTTTTTGTTGTTGTTGAGTCCTCTATCCACCTATGTGGAGAAGAATCAATTGATTGTTGTGATTATCTATCTGAGCTTCCATTTGGTAGAGATGCAAATATTGCCACAAAATTTGTTAAGAAATTTACTAGCTAATAAAGGGGAGCTATTGTGGTTTCACAAGATGCCCATGTCAACTACATATGAAAGGATTCATTTCCATCATTTTTTTTTTATTTCTACTGAAGTTAGAGTATCATTCGGTGGAATATAGAACCGCCTCTCCTTGCTATTAAATATGCACCCTGAAGGAATTCGTATAAGGGTGAAGGTGGAGGTATTTGTTTATTAGTGAAGGAGTCATGATTCACATGTTGGTTAGATAATGGTTAGGAGCAATGACACAACAATTTATGTGGATATATTTTTAATGATATAGAAGTTTTCTTCTCATTATTTACATCCTTGGAAAGAAGTCAAAGAAGAGGGGGCAATTATATAAAGATTTTAGAATAATTTTATTTATTTATTTATTTCTCATATCTGTTTTAATCCTCTCCAATGCATGAGCCACCTGTGTTTATTGGTGAACTGGGTGTTGCAAGAACATCATGCTTCCTTCTGGGGAAGAAAGAGAGAAACTAGATTGATATTGTAGAGCTTGTATAACATGGCCGAAGAGCTGGTGTTTCTTGGTGGATGTGGTGCAAAAAGAACATTTCCATTAGGTTTTGTCTACAGTTTTTGATGATAAATGAAATAGGTCATGTTGTAATATTGACTTTTGGAAACAATGAGTATCAAGAATCCTTTCCTAGATAAATGGTGAATACAACGAGTTATGTATTTCAGCGGATCAAAGTATGTCAATAGAATGGTTAGTAGTACAATCATTACAAATACAAAATTGATGGGTTCAAGCAATCGTATCTTCAAGGGATCAAGTGATAACTCAAAATGATGGTTGTGTGATGGAGCTTAGTCTACAAGATTTTATAAGTGGATAAATATGTCGATGAAGACTCAACCAAACAAAAGATTAAGACATGTATTCATTAAGGGAGGGTGTTGGATATATTAACTCTTAAGTTTTTCTTGTGCTTAATATTTGATATTCCTCATCATAGAATGCATTAGTTAATGTAATCTTTACATGAGATATTTTGTTAGGAGTTTGATAGATCCTGTGGTTGATATATTATCTCAACCACTGGATTGTATGGCTAAGATATCCTATCTATATTAATCCTAAAATCGATGTATAAATATGTGTGCTTAATTTAATAAGAAATGGTTTTTTGTGTGTGCAATATATTTTTCTAAAATTTTCTATATAATACACAAAGTTTGGGTTTAATCGACTCACAAAAGGGAAAGCTAAGGACATTCAAGGCTACCAAGTTGAAATCTTAAAAATTGGAGGGTCTACCCTAATCCCTCACATATAGAATCTATTTAATTTAACACTTAAGCAAGGCTTCCCTAAACCCTAGACTCAAAGCCTCATTATTCATATATTTAAAAGTGGGGATAAAATAAATCCATCTAATTATAGGACTATTATGATTAGCCCGACATTAGCCAAGATATACAACATTATTTTGGAACATAAGATCAACATGTGGCTTGAATGCAATAAAAAAATAGCTAAAGACCAAGCTATCTTTAGAGGTTATCATTGAATTGTGGACCGTCTTGTTACACTTAGGATTATTGCAAAGGAGTGTCACAATAATAAAACCAATCTCCCTTGTTGTTTCTTTTATTTTGGAAAATATTTTGACACGATTCCCACGAATTACCTTTGGAATAGGTTAGAAAAGGTCAAATTTCCTTCCGAGCTAAGAGTTGTTGCACTAAAGTTATATGAGAATGTTATTGCCAAGTTTAGGAAAATTGAGAGATGGTCAAAGAAAACAAACTATAATATAGGAGTCAAGCAATGTTGTCCCTTGCCCCCTACCCTTTTTGGCTTATACATTGATAAGTTAGAATCTTTTTTGGAAGATGTTGATTATATCATCCCAACTCTCATTGGTATAGTCATCATCCTTTTTCTTTATGTCGATGATATTGTTCTTATGGCGAGGAATCCATCTCGCCTCAGTAAGAAACTAAGAATTCTCAAGGACTTTTTATTTAGTATGGGTATGACTATGAATGTTGACAAGACAAAAGATATAATAATTAAATTCCAAAACATCACCTACCATACTTTCATAAATGAGAGCGATAGCTTGGAGGAGTTTCCTTCATGCAAATATCTTGGAATCAACATTCATCAAAAGTTCAATTGGAACTATAGCTTTGAGAAAATGATTAATGGAGGGTCGAAAGCTTATTACGGGCTTGAAAACAAGTGTAATCTAGAAGGATCCTTTGGCTAAGGCATTAGAAAAAATCTTATTTGTTACTCTTATCTCTCCTCTACATCCCCAAGAGTATCTCTAGAGAATCTTGGAGAAAGATAGAGTAGATCCAAAATAATTTTATCACCTGTAATCTCAAAATTAAAGGAAATACACCCTATCTATCCTCCTTATAGAAGTCAACATTTCCCCATTAAGAGCGCCACCATGACTAGCTATTTAATGTACAAGAACAAGATAAACAACATGGACAAGAAGAGGCTCCCCAAAATAGCTTCAAACTCTAGCAAAAAACATCAAAAAGTCAAGTATTGGTGGCATAAAGATGCAAGTCTTGGTTAAATTATTAGGGGATACATGAAAATGTCATTCTCCATACTGATAATATTAAAAATATTATTACCTTTAAATTTGAGGAGAATATGTAGTGCCATAAAACAATTAGAGTTTAAAAGGAAATTAAAATACTAAAACATGTGGTCAACCTTAAATGAGAAGACCAAAAGTATATGTAAATTCTAAATAGAGCAAAGAAAAAAATCCACATTGCTAAGATTATTCATTTTTATAATACTAAGAAAATTAAAAATAAAAATCACTTTCTCTTAAATTAAAACTTTTAAAACACATTTAAAAAAAAAATCTAAATAATTTGTAACCTTTTCGAATTCTCATAAACCAATTTAGTATCCAATAGAATTGGAAATATATCCATGAAAACCTCACCTTGCTTCTCGCTGCAGCGATATCCGCGTTGAACAAGGCGTTTTAACTTATTCCACCAGTTTGCTGAACATGACCGTTCCCAGTTCACGCCCTGCTAGCCACACGATCATGATAACCCTCTCCTGCTGCGTTCTTCATCGATCGAAGAACAGGGTTGCGGGAACTCGGCAAAGAAATTGCCGGCGAGATACAGTTCAGACTTTGAGGCGGGTCGCCAACGTTGGCTACAAATTTCATAGAGAAACCAGTAATCGATTTCCGTTCGGATTTGAGGGAAAGTTGAAGTAATGCTGGTAACCTGTTTACTCTTTTAAGGACGGGAAAGTCTAGGTTCATAGACAAACAAGTAATCAATTTCCGTTCAGATTAGAGGGAAAGTTCAAGTAATGCTGGTCACCTGTTTAATCTGGTAAGGACGGGAAAGTCTAAGTGATGCGAATCACGATCGATCCGAATCCCCAAAACCCAGCCCCAGAATTAATATTATAGTAAAAAATGTGTTCAACGTTTAGCCGGAAAAGTATTAGAAATCCCAAGAGTCTATGCGTTGCGAATAGGCGGATGCCAATCACAGTCGATCCGAATTCC
>WSFP011475920.1:0-16979 GCA_009831015.1 Picea engelmannii
CGTGGGTTGTCCAGGGGCATGGCGCATATGCACGTGTACAGGCCCACTACAGGCCACGTACACCTTTGTAACTCCTCAAAAAAAATGAAAAAACAACAGTCCAACACAGGCAGGGAGTACTGGTATGGAATACCAACATCCCTTAAAGACACAAAAGATTACATAAACTCATAAAACAATGAATAAAATGATTCAAAGCACCGAAAAAGAAATATCCCCAAAGACCCTAGAGGCTTCCCTAGTATGTTCGCCAATTCTAGTATAGCGGGAATACCCCTCTAAAGACTACACCAGGGTTCTAAAATGTAGGAAGAGATAACTATCTAAAGTCTCCTACTTTTTATCAACTATCCCGACATTACCCCACAATCATACATACAATACAAAGTGTAGGGATGCAGTAGGCATACCTTAAACTCCACGTCCGATGTCGATCCCTTTGCGCTTGCTTGTTTCCTGACTGCAATTCTCCTCCCAAGGCTGACCTGCATTCACCAAAAGACAAACAAGAAACTATAAGAATGAATTCTACATATGGGTTAGTGGGTTAGACATCATAAACAAGAAATGTAAACACATCATTGAAATTTAAGACGTCATTTGGCGGGACAGAAAAAGTACTTCTTTATATTAATCTCACAAAAGTAACTTACAAAATGAGACCGACACTGCTCCTCAAACTTGGTCCTGGGATCCTCTTCACCATGCAAAAACTTCTTCCACGTCTTCTTATCCTCTTTAGTTCTCTCTTAGGGAAATGACAAGGGCTTTGCAATTGGGGAAAAGGGGGATTGATAAAATGGGAAAAGTTTCTTTTCTCTCGTGCTTCCTTTTGAAATGGGACCCCAACCCCTTATTTTATAGGCCAAAAGAGATAGTAATGGTTGGGGTGAATGGATATGGGCAGTCAAACAGTTAAGTAACGGCCCAAAAACCAATATCCTATGAAATTTTCCATTTTTCATGATATTCTGTGAGTGTACGTGGGTTGTAGTGGGGTAGCAGGCGTATGTATGTGGGCAGTAGTGGTGCATGGAATGTACACCTTCAAAGCAATGGTTTTTTGAAGAGATTGTTTAGTGATGGCTTGGAAAAGATAGCAAGTTATATGGCCTGATTCTAGGTATGCATGTCTGGTGCAATTTAGGGTTATAACACCTAGGTACAGTAAGAGTCGTTAGTAATAAATTGTGTTAAATATCATGGTAAAGAATGGCGAGCAGTTCCAGAATAGAGATAGATAAATTCAATGGCCATAATTTTGACTTTTGAAGATTAAAATGGAAGATATTTTAATTGAGAAAAATGGACAACGGTCTGTCCAAGTACCCAACCGACAAGTATGTCAATAGAAGAATGGTAGAAACTTAGAAGAAGAGCAAGAATTATGATTTGGCTTTGTCTTACAGATTCGTTGTTGTTGAATGTCTTGAGTGAATATTCGGCCAAGAAACTGTGGGGCAAGTTGGGAAGCTTGTACTAGTCAAAATATCTGGTAAATAAGTTGTTTCTCAAAAATAAAATATATCTTGTGAGGATGAGTGATGGAATTTAGGTGACTGAGCATTTAAATTTGTTTAATATCTTGTTAAGCCAATTATTGTCTATGGAAATTAATATCACTGATGAGGTGAAGTGTATCAACTTATTATGTTCTTTTCCAGATTTCTGGGATAACTTAGTCATGGATATTGGGAGTAATACAACCATCGTAATGCTAGAGGGTGTGGTTGATTCTTTTATGTTATAATAAATGAGAAGGAAGAACATGGAAGGATCGACCAAATATGCTCTAGTACTGAGAGGTCGACCGATAGATAGAGATAAAGGCAGATTCTCTAGTAGAAAGTTTAAGTCAAAGGGTAGATCTAAATCCCTGTTTCGATCGATGCAAAGATATTGGAAATGTGGTAAATTTGGACTTTATAAAAATTATTTTAAGTTGAAGGAAACAAAATTCAATGTTGGATCTGACGAGAAGTAGTCGAATGAGAGAAAGACGACCTCGGAGAAGGGAGGTGATGTGTACCTGGCGTGAACTAGTAAACAGTTAGATCAAGATGTTTGGTTGATCAAATTAGGATCATCCTATCATATGACACCACAAAAGTAATGTTTCTATGAATATGAATGATATGATGGGGGTGATGTGTTCTTGGGGGATGAATCGACAATCAAAATTGTTGGATGGGGAAGAGTTTGACTAAAACTGCAAGATGGGAGTAAAAGAACCCTTCCGGGTGTGCTACACATTCCTGGTTTGGAAATAAACATGATATATGTCAACAAGATGAGTGATGCATGTGTGCATACTCTGTTTTAGAAGTATTCATGCAATATGGTCAGAGGTGGGATGGTCTTAATGAAAGGATTTCAGATTGGTACCCTATACAAATTATTAGGGAATGTCAACTTGAATGGATGCAAAAACATCGTTTCCATTGAAATAGACTCGACTGCGACTCGATGTCGACATAACTCCCCTCGACTATGACTCGATGTCAAAACAGCTCGACTCTACTCGAGCCAAGTCAATTCAAAATGACTCGACAAGACATGATGAGATCGACCCGACCAGGTTATGGCACAAGAGGATGGGACACATTGGAGAAAAAGGACTTGGAGCTATGAAAATAAATGGTATGGTTGAAGGTTTTCCTGAATGTGGTTTAGAAGTTGACTTTTGTGAACATTTCATATATGGAAAACAAATTCAGGTGAGGTTCCCATCTGGAGCGATAAGGGAAAATGGGACTCTAGAATTGGTGCATGGTGATGTGTTTGGCCTAGTTACAGTGCCTTCACTCAGTGGATACTTTTATTATTTATCCTTCATAGATGATTTCTCCAAAAATACTTGGATATACTTCTCGAGGAAGAAATCAGAGGTTTTCAAGAGATTTAAGGATTTTAAAGCTCTTGTGGAAAACCAAATAGGAAAGAGGATTAAAGTGCTGAGGACTGACAATGGTGGTGAATTCTATGGAAAATAATTTGATCAGTTCTGTAAGAAGTATGGCCTAGCACACAAAAATACCACACCATATACCCCACAAAAAAATGGAGTTTCTGAGAGAATGAAAAGAATGTTGATGGATAAGGAAAGGAGCATGCTAAATGGTGTTGGGATCGCACAAGAATTTTGGACAGAGGAAGTTGAGACTGCAAGATATATGGTAAATATGTCTCCTTCATCGACACTAGTAGACACGACTCCAAATGAGGTATGGTATGGTAAGAATACTTCGGTTGAACATCTCAAAGTATTTGGCTATGATGCATTTTCACATGTTCCCAATGAAAAGAGGAACAAACTAGACAAGAAGGCAGTCAAATTTATTTTCATCAGATATAAAGAAGGGATGAAAGGATATAAGCTATGGGATCCTGCATCAAGGACAACAATATATAGTCGAGATGTGGTTTTGATATAATTCAGAGGTAAATTTGATCCTGAGGAAGTTGTTAAGATCGAGAATAATACTGATACGGTGCCATTTGAATTGAGGAACGAGGAAGATGATTCAAATGAGTCGACTAAATCTGAGGAAGAGGTGGAACAATTGACTCCAATGGTAAGGAATTTAAAAAGAATAATAAAACTAGTTGACAGGTATATTCCACCGGACTTCCTGTCTGCATTCATGCTAGATTCCATCGACGATGAGCCCAAGTCAGTTAGTGAGGTAGTCGACTCAGTAGAGGGTAAAATATAGAAGGAATCCATGGTAGAAGAGATAGAATCCTTGTACAAGAATGAGACATGGGATTTAGTCAAGTTACCTAGTGGAAGGAATCCCTTTGGTAGAAAGAGGATGTTCAAAAATAAGATGAATGTTGCAGGACAAGTTGAGAAGTTCAAAGCTCGACTGGTACTGAAATGTTATTCCCAAGTTGAGGGAGTCAACTTTGGTGATATTTTTCCCCTGTTGCAAAAATAACTTCCATTAGAGTACTAATGTCTCTAGATGCAACAATCGACCTGGAAATAGAACAGATAGATGTGAAGACATTGTTCCTACAAGGGGACCTGGAAGAATAAATCTACATGAAACAACCTAAAGGATTTGTAGTAAAGAGAAAGTAAGAGTTAGTGTGCAAACTCAAAAGATCCCTTATGGTCTAAATAAATCGCCAAGGATGCGGTACCAGATGTTTGACATATACATCTTTAGTTTTGGATTTCTGAGAAGCAAAGTTGATCATTACATATATTCCAAGGAAGAAGGTGGGTGTTTCATATATGTATCTTTGTATGTCAATGACATGTTGCTGATTAGAAACAACATGGATGTAATAAAGGAGGTGAAGAAGAATCTATCCTCCAAGTTCGACATGAAGGATCTCGGTGCAACTAAATTCATTATGGGAATGGATATTAAGAGAGATCGAGCTGCTAGAAATCTCTAGTTGAATCAAACGAAGTATATTCAAATAGTTATGAAACGATTCAACATGCAAGATTGACCAATTCCCTTGGGAGAAAGGATTACTAT
Source organism: Picea engelmannii (assembly GCA_009831015.1). Classification (NCBI taxonomy): domain Eukaryota; kingdom Viridiplantae; phylum Streptophyta; class Pinopsida; order Pinales; family Pinaceae; genus Picea; species Picea engelmannii. The sequence goes on from WSFP011475920.1 coordinate 4,497, forward strand.
TGAACAATGTCCAAATACACATGAATAAATATAGGACGTGGGACATGTTCCCTATGCAAGCATATTTTCTATTCTAATGTATATTATGGTATGCACTCGACCATAAATTATTTCCCATACAGTGGGAGTGTTGAGAAAGTACATGTTAACACCTGGAAAGGAGCATTGGAAAACCATCAAGAGAGTATTCAAATATTTGTGTGGCACAAAGGACTATGCTATATGCTACCAAGGTTGACCTAGAGGTGACAATGGTAAAGTAGATATACGTGGATTGTTCGACGCTGACTGGGCTGGAGATCTAGATTAACGAAGGTCGACCAATGAATATGTATTCAAGATTTTCGGTGGAGCAGTAAGATGGATGAGTAAGTGATAGGTGGTGATAGAATTGTCAAAAACAGAAGTTGAATACATAGTGTCCACTCATGGAAGCAAAGAAGCGGTATGGCTTCAAAGGTTGTATTCAAGAATCGGGGTTGAGTAGAGAGATATGAAGGTGAGTTGCGATAGTAAAAACACAATATTTATAGCAAAGAACCCTGCTTATCATTCAAAGACTAAGAACATTCATGTATAATACCATTTCGTGAGAGATATGGTGGAAAGTAACAAGGTGTTATTGGAGAAAATAGACACATTGGAAAACATAGAAGACTCGTTGACCAAGTTTGTGAGTGTTGTGAAGTTCTCTTGGTGTAGAGAGGAAATGGGAATTGCTACCTTGGGTATGTGAATGAAATTTTAGGAATCTCATGTTTCAGCAAAGAATACAACAAGTGGGATAATTTTGGGTTGTTATATTCTTTGCAGTGAAAGTCAAGTCAAGGTAGATCGACTAACGATCGAAGGTCGAGGTGGATCGACAACAAGTTGAAGGTCAAGGGAGTCGATCGGGAAAAGTCGAAGTCGAAGATATCGACGGCAAGTCAACTGACAAGAGGAGGTCAAAGTGTGGGCATGAGACGAACGAATAGAGACCGAATGAAGGACTAATAGGTAGTCGACTGGTAACCCGACTTAGAGTCGACTTTAACATAATATCGGGATTTGCAGGATTTGTAGCCAATGATATGCATGGATCTGTAACCATTTTTGGGTGCTAATATTTATGGTTTTCATTTTGTAAATCCTATAAAGAGGCATGTTGTAAGGTTGTAAAGGCTAATGTAGTAATCGTGTAATGCACTTATGCAGGTTAATGGATGTTTTCAAGACGGTATGATGTTGATTTTTTCTTAGGTGTGGACCAAGGTTAGACATGTAACCTTTTGGCCTGATTGAATAAGACAAAAAGAGAGTAGAATGCTCAAAGGAATGTTGGTTTCTCCCAGTTAAGGATTCCAAGGTAAAATCTCAGTGTACTTTGTGATTTCTTGTTTCATTTACGTTCTTGACTAAATTCTTATTCTCTTCTTCTAGGCTTAGTGTGGAAGTGTCTTTCATTTCCTGACACAAAGGAATCCTTGAAACCAACACAAGGTAAAAAGTATAGGATAACTGACAAAGAGTGACACCAACGAATCACGAGAAGGAAAAAAAAGATGGACTCATGACTTCCCTTGTTTAGAGAATAAAGGCAAGGTTAACCTAGAAATGATTGAAATCATTCATTAGGGAATTTTCAATTAATGGGAAAAGAATCATTCAAAGACAAATTAATAAGATAACGGGACAATTGGATGCCAAAACTTGACAACACTAGATGCCAAAAACTTAGGGAGACAAGGGTGTACCATAGTAGGACTCAAGAGGAACTTAATAGACTTCATGGGACAAAAGGGTGACTTAACATAGATGCTATGAACAAGGAAGGGATTCTACCATAAATCAAACATGTTCTAATGAAGCACAATATCCTATTGGTATTTCCAAAAGGGTGCCAAGGGTTATGGAAATATCACCATGAAGGGATAAGGGTCCCACCAAATAATCTAACCAATATTTCGAGAGACACAATATCTTAAAGGAATCCCAAGGGGGAAACCAGTTGGAAAAATAAGAGGGATACAAGGAGATAAATTCCCTAGTAAACAACCAGATGAATGTAATGCTAGAGGTGAAAAATGTAAATGGAAGTTATTAAGGATAGAGGCATGAGTGGTAATCTCCTCGAGGGTTGATGAGTGGTGGTATAAAAATGAAGAATCACAATGGTATGGATGAGATAGAGGGCATAAGGAGGATACAGTAGTAGGAGTGCCACAATGCAACAAGGGTTACTCAACTAGTTCATCCATGTATGAAAATATATATCACTAGGTAAATGAAAAATGAAAGAAGTAGATGGCTTATCCATCTAATCGAATGAAGGTGGTACTATAGGCAATTCCAAGGAGAATGTATGTACAATGCAACATAATCAAGGGCGTTATGCTAAGTTATATGCTAGGTGAAAAAAATTACCTAAAGGGGACCACATACCATAGATAGACAATGGAATCCATGGTGAATTCTAACACACAAGTCAGTTAATACAAAAGAATAAAGGTGCTCATGAAAATAAAACTAGTGCATAAAATTCAAATTAAAAAATTACATATCGTAACGCTTCAAGGGAAAAAGTGTTTCTAGATGAATTGTCAAAGAAATACAATCTAAGAATACCCTTTTGGAGGGATGAGAATTAGAAATGCAATGACATAAATGGAATGTCAATTGAAGCTCATATGAGGCCACATGGGGAAAAATAAAAACTAGGGATTTTTTATAAATAGGGAGAAATCCCCAAATTAAAAATCATTTTCACAGGTTAAATTGGGAGAGTGGTATGAGGTGTTAAATCTTTGCATTTTCATTGGAGACAAACCAACCAATGGAATTTCATTTTGCGAGTTCTAGGTTAGTGATCTAAACCTCCTTGTTATTTTCAAAGGTTTACTTTTTAGATTAGTTCTAGTTCCACCTCAGGGTAAACTAGAAAAATAAATTTAGGGTCGATGTAGGAACTGGGATTGTATCCTCTACTTGGACCACATGAACTAGCCCAGAATCTGCATTGGTCTAATGCAGGAAATTGGAGGGTTTCGTCCACTAGCATAGTACATAATTTTAGCCCAATAATTGTGTCATGAGTGTAGTTATTAGGGTTTTTAAGACCTAGAAAAAACTCGATGTTATGTATAAAACCCCTTATTCACCTCTAGATATTGAATTATTACAATTATAGCATTGTATTTGTATGTCAGCTAGAACCCTTCATTGTACCCTTTCATTATAGTTTTTATCTTTGTCTGCTATATGTATAACAAGGAGACTTAGTCTTAGGATCATATTATCACATCTCATATTGTATTATGAATTAGATACATTGTAAAAGGAGTTTTACCTCTTTAATTGGATTGCAATTCATTGTTTTTTTTATCATTTTTAAGGAATTGGATCATAACATTTGGTATGAGAGCATCGATCCTAGGGATTTTCCTCTCCAATCAACTCATCATAGAATTTTCACTATAATTTTTTTTTTTGGGATGATTCAAATAGTTAAACTTGGAATGTAGTTATTAAACATATCAAGGTATCTTTTGTAAAAAATTCATATTTTAGGTCGTTATGATTTCAGAGATATACCCTGTGGAAGATAGGGATTTTTACTAGTCTTATAACTAGTCTCAAACAAGTGGTCCGGGTAAAATAGTCATATATTCTTCATAGAGGATATAAATTCTATGAGACCTATTGCATTTTAAACAGGATAGTCCATAATATTTTGGGTATAAATTTCAGATTCAGTTATTAAATATTGGACATGTGGCTCTTTACAATTTTGCTCTCCTGAAAAGGTGAAAAATAAACAAGGTTTGGGAAAGTTACTCTAACATTCACTTGGAACATCCAATTTTGGACAGACCTGTGGCATTCAAGAGAAGAAATTTTAAAGTAAAACATGCCAAAATTTTAAACTCAGGAGAGACAAAATTTCAGGAATATATTAGAAGGAAGGTCGGCGAAGAGGACAGACTCCAAATTAAGGTTTTGAAAGGTAGGTAACTTACAATTGGCATAAATTTTTATTGGAAGATCTATTTTGGGTGATTCAAATTTTTTGATAAAGAGGAAAAAGAGGAGGATTGGTATTTAATCACATGTCTCCAAGGGATCCTCCAAAAATTACGTCACCTACTAAACCTCTAGAGAGCTCAATCATGACTCAAGAAGAAATCCAAGAGATCTATAACCAGATGGAAAAGAAGATAAGTGAACATAGGGAAAATATGGAGAAGAATATGGATAAAAATAAAAAACAAATACAAAATTCCATGTCTTCCATTATCTTCCAGGTTTTAGATGAGAGACTCCCTAAAGGAGATATCAAAATTCAAATAACCCATGAAAATAAAGGTAGTATTCATGTTTAACAAACTGTCGATAATAAACAATTTTCAAGTGTATTTAACTCTAATAATGGAGTTAATTATGGTGGGGGTCCTAAATTCAACTTTCCCAATATTGAATTAGTGAGGTTTGATGGGATAGAGGTATTTACCTAGGTGAACTGAATGGAGCAATATTTTGAACTACATAATATTATGGATGATAAGAAAGAAGAGAAAAGGAATTATGTTTCAATTGTGACTGCAAGTATAGTAAGGCACATAAATGTAGCAAGAAGAAAGTATTCTACATAAAAAAATGAAGAGGAAGAAGATCAAGAATTTGAACCATCATAAGATATAGAGCTATAAGAGACTACACCAACAATATCTTGTCATGCATTGTTCGACATCAGTACTCCACAAACACTCAAGATATAAGGATATATAAAAAAGAAAAAGGAAACAATGTTGATTGATTCTGGTAGTACCCATAACTTCATCAATTAAAAATTAGCAAAGAATCTCAATTGTTGTGTATATCCAACACAAGAGTTTTAAGTAATGAGTGTGGATGGAGGTACCCTAAATTGTTCTAATAAGTTCCATAGTATTCAGGTCAATATGGGGGAGTATTTATTGGATAGTCCCATGATTTCCATCAAAATGGGTGGTGTTGATGTTGTATAAGGGTCCAATGGTTATAATCATTGGGAATAGTGGCCCTTAATTTTCAAGATATTTTCATGAGATTTTCCCCTGAAGGAAAGTAAATTGATCTTATAGGCATCCAATGGAAACCCTCTAAAGTGATAAGCTCTAAAAACATGACAAAATTACTCAAAAAGGGGAACCACGAAGTAATTTCACAAATGTGCTCACTAGATTTTCAAACATCTATAGCCTCTACTCCAATGGATCTCCAAAAAATTATCAACAATGATTCCAGGGTATTTGGAGAGAGGCCTAAGGGTCTTCCACTTACTCAAGATCATGCCCATGTTCTTCATTTGTGTTCGGAAATTGTACATCCAATCTTCCATGTTTCTTGCTTAAGGAAGATAATTAGTGACAGGATCCCACTACAAACTATTTTATCAGAGATTAATGGAGAAAGGAAAATCACACTAGAAACAAAAACAACACTTGAAATAGGGATTAATAAGCTATGAAATAGAGAAATTATTGCATACCCCTTCCAATGGAAGAACCCACTAGTAGAAGAAGTGACATGGGAAGACAATTTCTTCATGCAGACATAGCCATGGTTTTCAAGTGTTGAGGACAACACTTGTTTGTATAGGAGGGGAATATTAATCCCTAGACAAATCCCCATACAAATCCCCATTTTATGTATAAAACCCATTATTAATCCCTAGATATTGAACTATTACAATTATCATATTATATTTGTATGTCAGCTAGAACCGTTCGTTGCACCCTTTCATTATAATTTTACCCTTTGTCTCATCTATGTATAACAAGGAGACATAGTATTAAGATCATATTATCACATCTCATATTGTATTATGAATTGTATATATTGTAAAAGGAGGTTTCCCCCTCGAAATGGAATGTAATTCATTGATTTTTTTTATCATTTTTAAGGCATTGGATCATAACAAGGGTCAAAAGCTACACAATTATTGTGTAAAGAGTGAGTAGATGAAATATGATGGACAAAATTTGGTTTTGTGCAAACATGGATAGCTTCAAAGTTGTATAGTGTGAGTGAGAGTTTTAGGACATATGGAATGCTATCAATTGAAACCAAATTGTAAGAGGGGCCTTAGCTCAGTATGGATTACTCAATTATATTGAGAATCCATTGATGAGAGAAAGGGAGGGACATATACTCTCTCATATTATTGAGTATAGATATCCTCTCTCAATTAAACATTGGTACTTCATTCTCAGAATAATCCACGATCTCCTTCCAATGGTTAAACTGTTTCCTGAAGGAACCCACTCTAATGCCAATTGTTGGATTACTGAGAGGGGGGAGGTGAATCATTAATAAAGAAATTTAATCCTTTTTAACCATATAATACAAGTTCCATATAAATGTAGCATTATCATCCAATAAATGTAGAGTAAATAAGCAATGAACAAATGAACAATCATACACATACATAGTACACTAGTGTTTTACGTGGAAACCCAAAGCGGGAGAAAACCACATAATGATTTTTCTTATATGTCTTGAAGAATTACATTCATTGGAAGCACCAACTTCCTTTGTTTTCTAGCTGCAACTAGAAGGAGGCTCCAAACCCCTAGTTTCTCAGGATACAACCCGAGGGAAGCTCCAACTCCCCAATTCTCTGGCTACAACTAGAAGGAGGATACAACCCCTTATGTTCTTCGGCTACAACCGGAAGGTGGCTACAACCACCTATCCTTGCCTCATGCAATCACCCTGATGTATAAGTAGAATGATGGAACCACTGTCACACTATCACTGTGAGATATACTATTGTAAACCTGTACCAATCAACCTATAATCAACTTGTACCATAAATAAGTGCATCAACCATGCACCAACCTATACCTCAACCTGTAATCAACTTGTACCATAAACAAGTGCATCAATCATGCGACAACCTATACAAAAATTGTACCATTAACAAGTGCATAAACCATGCACCAAACTATACCATGAACAAGTACATCAACCATGCACCAAAACTGTACAAATAACCTGTCACAACAACTTGTCCAAACAACCTATCACACCAACCTGTCTCATCAATCTTATCAAACAAATCAGTTATACTCACCAAGATCAATCACCAAGACAAATCTCAAATATTTGCATCAACCAAGCATAACACAACAACTCATAATCATCACCAAGATCAATATGTGCTTCTAATAATATACCAATACAAGTATGCTACATCATCCATAAACCATGTGTCAACAATACTACTAGCAAGTGCCTCCAACCATGTACCAAGAATGTACCAATCATGTATCAACTACTCATAATCTATGACTCATCAATATGTACCAACATCATCAACTATACACCTCATGTATGTGCCAACTCATCAACTACTTGTCTCAACCATGTACCCAACATGTAGCTCAACCAAAAGCCCTCATCAATTTCATAATACAAATATGATTTGTACCTCTATAATAGACCTGGTGTATATGATCACATACCTGCAAACCTTCCTTAACTTTAACAATAAGAGACTATCATTTTCATCAAACTTTACTTTAGTCTAACATGACTAGTTTTGGATTGGTCAACAACCCTAACCTAAAATAATCATAACTATGTACCTGTAATGAATAAAAATATGAAAATAGTACACAATGTTCTTCAATGTGTTTTATGCAATTCCTCTAGGCTTCACTACTTAGAACCTCTCAAAAAATGAGTTATAGAAAAAATGACATACCTTGTTGAATTATGACTTATTCTAGAGAGAGAACTTGTAGAGTGTGCGGCACACTGAATATTTGTTGTATGGATCTAAATTTTTTACACGGAATACTATAGACTGTACTCTAACCAATAATCTTTTTCTTACTTAATTTGGATCTTTTATGAATAAGTTATGACGTTTTTACCCGAAACAAGTGTTTTAGACTAGTTTCAGGACTAGCCACAAACCCTATTTTCCACGGAGTGTCACTCCCAAAATACAACAAACCACAAGATAAAATTCATACCACAACTAATTGGATATGTTTTCTCAATGGCCTATCAATTTCATGGTCTGAGTCATTCTAGATTTTTTTTTTTATTGTGAAAATAGTGAGATGACCTGTAAATAACATACCTTAGAAAGCATCATCAAAAGAATTTATCCTCCCTTGAATTTCGACCTTCTTTACTTCACCTTCTCTCTAAAATTTGGCTTAGATATCCTTTGGTTACCTCAATCACCTTTAAATATTCAATATTCTCAATTGTGATATGAAATGAGAGAGCCTTGCCTCTTATTTATACTTTCATGTAGCTCCCTCAAGGGGTTACCTTTTAACCATCTTAACCCACTTTCATTATTTTAGGGTTAACCAACTTCTAACCACTTGTCCAATTAGTAATTTATCCATTAGATTTATTATTTAAATAATTTATTTTGTATCCAATTTGACTTATAGTACACTCATCACTTCACTTTACCTCAAGGGGTTACCTTCTAACCATCTTAAACCACTTTCCTTATTTTAGGGCTAACCCACTTCTAATCACTTGTCAACTTAGTAATTTCTCCATTAACTTTATTATTTAAATAATTTCTTTTATAGTCACTTTGAATTATAGTACAATCATCATTTCACTTTATTATTTACTTTCTAAAAATATCTTAAACCACTTTGAATACTTTGACCTTTTGGGGCTTCTAGATGACTCATGAGGGTTCTCCAACTTCACATGGCCATAACTCTCTAACCGCGAGGAGTTATGTGACGTTCCACATACCACTGGAAACATAATGACATGTAATATCCATATAGAATAGTATTTCCTTCAAATATATCAAAACTCATACCATTTGTTGGCATAGGGGAAGACCTAGGGTTCAACTCTAACAACACACCAACAAGCCCTAACTACTGGCCCTTTCGGCAACAACTACGAAGCAGATGTAGTCTCACCCAAAGTAGAAATAGGGGGTTGCAGGACACAGGTATCTACAACCAGAGGAAATGTAGGTCGACTCAAAGGAACAACACACATAGATCTAGTTATTCTTTATCTCCCTTAGTCCTATTGTGCGAGCTATATCTCAAATCTAACACAATAATGCAATAACAAAATAACAAAAAGAAAAATAACACAACATCAATCACAAAAAACAACAAGATATACGTGATTCACCCTCTCCCTAGGGCTACGTCCACATAACTGTGTTTTTTGATATATTATATGAAAACATACAGTTCTATCTGCGCTCTTAGCTTGCATATATCTCTCTCTTCTCTATCTTCCCTCCTTGCACACCCAACTGCAGGTTTGATCTTCGTACCCAACTGGATATATTACAATACAGACTGCTCTCCCATCCAACATCTCTCTCTCTCGCTCAACACACAATAGTATCAACAACAATGATTATCCACAACAACAACAATCACCAACAATGAACAACCCCTCCCAGGTCCTCTAGACCTTTTATTTATACATTACAATGAAAAACGTCTAGATGTCAAAACCCCTAGATACCAAAACCCTAGGTCTAAAAGCCTAGGTCAACTTGACCCGTACTTACTGGGCTTCACCAACCTATCTTTCCTTCTTTCCCGTGAGGTGATCCAAAGCATCCATTGGTGGCTTGTTCCACTTGTTGAGCTGTCCAGTATCCATATTCCGTGCTAATGTGCCTCCCTCGATCCTCTCGTTCAATGACTCACTTTCCCTTACTTTGCTCCTTTTCCGCTTCTTTAGCCACTCCAACCCAATATTAGTCAATGTGCCTTCTGCAAAGTTTGTAATTTGTATTTTCTCTTCCTTTTTCTTCTCTTTCTTCCTTAATCCATAACCAAGGGCCAACAGGCCCCCAACACTCACCTATGACTCGTCCCGAGTCACTAGAGGTATGAACCTTCTATTTATCTTCATCTTCACGCTGCACGAAGTAGCTTATGCTCTATGCTCTATTCCTCCCTTCTGTGTACATACTGTATTTTATGTGTCTGGTACCCAGTTTCAACTGCACCTGGTACCTAGACCCTTTTTCTTATGATTTTATTGAGAGCTGCAAGGAAGCTGGTTGTCGTAGTACAATTTCAACTGGCTCCCATTTACCAAACCTTCCTTCCATTCTCCCTTCAAAGTATTGAACTGCGAAGCTCCTCCTTCTGTAATGTAGGCAACCTCATATGGCCCAAGCCAATATGTCCTGAACTTCCCTAGATGCTTCATGAACTTGTTGTCATATACCAATACCAGATCTCCTTGCTTAAAGTCTTTCTTCTTGATATGTCTGTCATGGTAGGCCTTCTCTCGTTCCTTATGTACCTGCTGGTGAAATATTGCAATGAATCTATCTTCTTCCAGTTCTACCAACTGCGTAAGTCTATCTTTCACAGCACTTGTGTCATCCATATATGTAAATGCTGCAATTCTTAATCTAGGAACTAAATATTCCATAGGTACGACTGCTTCTAGACCATAAACCAACTTAAAGGGAGTCTGCATTGTTAGCTTCTTGCAAGTGGTTCTATAGGCCCGTAATAGTGCGGGTACTCTGAAATCCCAATCATCCATGTTCACACTGCAAATATTTGTTACATTGTCTCCAAGATCTTATTGAAAGCTTCGACTGTCCCATTCACCTGTGAGTGGTATGGAGTTCTCTTCTGATGGTGAACCTCAAATTCCTGGGTTAGGGTTTCAATAGTCTTATTAATAAAGTGTGTACCTTGATCGCTCATTAGGGTCTCAGAGCATCCAAAACTGGTTATGATATCATCAAATATGAATCGCGTAGCTGTAGTTGCACTACAATCCTTAACAACTCTTGCTTTTTCCCATATGGTCAAATACTCTGTCATAGTGATGATGTATCTCACTCCTGTGAGCTTCCCTGGTGGGTTGATAGGTCCCACGAAATCAATTTCCCATTTCTCAAAGGAATGTAAAGTTAGTTGAGGTGCTAAAGGAATCTCATCTCTTCTGGAAGGTTTCCCAACCCTTTGGAATACATCGCAGGCTTTGTAGTATTCCTTAGTATCTTTGTGCAAAGTGGGCCACCAGAGGCCAACTCTAAGAACCTTCTATGTTGTTGTTGTCCCTGCATAGTTTCCTCCTGTGATGCCTTCATGTGCTTCTGCTAGAATTAGTGGTCTTTTTGCCTCCATAATGCATCTCCTCAGGATCTCATAAGGTCCCATCTTATAAAGTTGTCCGACTATAAGTGAAAAATATGTAGTGTGAACTACCAACTGTTTCTTCTGAATGACTGTATATTCGTGAGGTGCCATTCCTGTTGATAGGAACTGGACTATCTCAAAAAAATGATCATCAACCTTTCTGATGGCCATCAACTGTGCATCTGGTAGTGTATCCTCCAAAATGGTAGGTTCCTCTCCATGTTCTAACTTGGACAATTGGTCAGGTCCCTTGTTCATTATCCCTGGCTTGACCACAATTTCAAAATCATATTCCTGGAATAACAACAACCATCTACATATTCATCCCCCCAACACTGGCTTGTTGAATAAGTATTTTAGTGCAGACTGATCAATGAACATCTTAAAGTTTCCTCCCAAGAAGTAGTGACGAAACTTCTGCAGCGCATACACCATGGCTAAACCTTCTCTTTCAGTGGCAGTGTAATTTACCTCAGCTGTAGAGAGCTTCCTGCTAGCAAAGGCTAATGGATGGTCAATATATCCTGCTCCTGATTGTGCTAACATTGATCCTAATTCAATATATGATGCATCGACATGCACATGGAATTCCTTACTCCAATCCGGGAAAACCAGAATGGGCGCAGTGACCATTTTCTGTTTCAGTGTGTCAAAGCTTTGTTGACATTCCTCTGACCATTGGAACTGACAATATTTCTTTAATAACTTCTCCATAGGTGTTGCTATCTGTGCATAGCCCTTGATGAACTTTCTGTAGTATCCTGTATGTCCTAGCGCAATGCACAACTGTCTTACTGAAGGTATATCAACAATGATGGCAATCTTGGAAGGATCTACTAGCAATCCCTACTTACACACAATGTGGCCTAGCATCACTCCAAAGGGTGAAAAGAAGATGCACTTCTTCAGGTTCAGGGAAATCTAACATTTCTTGCACTTATCCAATATTAGTCTTAAACATTCAATATGATTTTCAATAAGCTAAAAACAGTCCAATCATCAAAATATGATTCCAGGAATTTATGTAAGAAGTCCTTGAATTCTTCGACCACCACCCTAGAAAATATAGCTAGTGCATTCTTCAGTTTGAAAGGCATCATTGTGTACTGGTAGGATCCCCATTCTGTTGCAAATGTGGTCTTATGGCGATATTCCTTAGCAATCATGATCTGGTGATAGCTTGAAAATCCATCTGTGAAAGAGTAAACTTCCTGTCCTCCCACATTATCCAACACTTCGTCAGTAAACAGTGTAGGGAATGGATCATGTAAACATGCATCATTTAGTTTCCTCAAGTCTACACAGATTCTAATCTCTCCTGTCTTCTTAT